>JAADWT010000026.1:0-51812 GCA_023336285.1 Pythium grandisporangium
CACCTCCAACGCCAACGCACCAACGCACCAACGCACCAGTGCCAGCACCAACGCCAACACCAACACCCCCACCAACGACAAGATGATTGACCACTTTGTAATCTTCTCCAAGACGGGCGCCGTGCTCTGGTCGCGTACACTATGCAAGCTTACGGGCGACCCCGTGGACACGCTGATCAACCGCGTGCTCATGGAGGACCGCGCGGGGGACCGCACGTTCATCAGCGACACCTACTCCATGCAGTGGGTCTTTGAGAACAAGCTTGACCTCGTGTTCGTGGTCGTGTATCAAAAGATCCTGCAACTGCTCTACCTCGACGAGCTCCTTGAGGCCGTGAAGAAGGACTTTGTCAAGCGCTTCCCCGAGCAGATCGCGCAGAAGACGCCCGTGCAATTTGACGATCAGTTTACCAAACTGCTCAAGAATTGTGAAACCAAGTTTGCCGACAAGATGACGCGCTCGGGTCCTCGTGTAAGTAGTGGCTGTACAGTAACAGTTAGAGCGACGCATGGCTGGCGAGGCACAGGTGCACAACTGGGGGTTATGCGCTAATAACTCGTGGACCATGGCTTTGCTCATTCTTTATAGGCGTTCAATGCGTCGCGCAAGTCCAAGGGCACGCTATTGAACACGTCCGGGAAATCGGGATCCTCGAAAATGAGCAAGAAAACCAGTGGGGTACGTACGCATTGTGCTTTGCAGTCACACGGTGCATTGCCCAGGTTAGAGCACCGCTAGGGTAAATAAAGGGACTGCTGGAGTGACCCATTCTCAACACTTCAATGCATACTCGTAATGGATTGGACGGATAGGACTCAACGGATGATGGAAACGAGAGCGCAACTGGGGGCAAGGCGAAGAATAAATTCGAGGAGCTTCAGAGCGAGGAGGCGCTACGCTCCACCCACGTGAAGCAGATGCGAACGGGCCCGCGTAAGGCCAAGAAAACGAAAAAGGAGGAGACAGACGCAAAGAAGCCCGGCAAGAAAATGACCAAATGGGACAACTCCAAGCTAAGCAAGAAGGAGATTGACGAGCTGGATCGATCCAAGACGGTAGGTCTCCAATTTGAGCCGTGCAATGGGTGACGTGTGACTCATTATTTGTGTATCCAATGGTGCCTCTGTGATGGTCCTGCTCTTTAGCTTACCGCAGAGGAAGAGCAAGCGCAAATTGATGCGAAGCGAACCGAGTACATTGGGGTACGAACTGTATGTGTATGGGCAGCTAGGCATCGTGTTCTTTGACTAAGCGTCGTGCATGTCAAATCCTTGACGTTATTAGGAACAAGAAGATAGCGAGTCGGAAGAATCGTCAGATACGGATGAGGAATCTGCGTCATCGGGCACGGAGTCCGATACTAATGGGGGCGGGTGGAGCTTTGCTGGCACGCGCATTGGGAACCTTCTAAATACCGTGTCTGGTAACAAGGTGAACCACACATGTTGCGGAAGCACAAATGCGTATACTTTGCGGTAGAAGGGTTTCTCATTTCTTGTTTGTGTGACGCAGATTTTGACTCGCGAAGACCTCGAACCGGCGGTCGCGCCAATGCGTCAGATGGTGAGGAGTCGTGGGTTTTGCCTCCATAAATTGCACTATTTCGTGGCGATTGACATTCTTCTTTGATGTTGATGTTATAGCTCATGAGCAAGAATGTGGCAGCTGAGGTGACGGAGGAGCTATGTGAATCAGTGCTGACAACTCTTATCGGTCAACGGCTTGAAAGCTTCACGCGCGTATCCACTATGGTACGCAAGGCACTGGAAGCAGCCTTGTTACGTATCTTGACCCCCAAGAAGTCGACGGACGTGCTTCGAGCGATTCTGGATGCGAAGGCAGCTGGTCGAACGTACAGCATTGTCTTTGTCGGGGTCAATGGTGTGGGCAAGTCGACAAGTTTGTCCAAGGTGTGCTACTACCTCAAGTCAAAGGGTATCAAGGTGCTCATCGCGGCGTGTGATACGTTCCGTTCGGGTGCTGTGGAGCAATTAAACCAGCACGCTAAAGTGCTCGATGTGCCGCTCTTCCAGAAGGGTACGTGACTGCACGGGAACTTTGTATCTTCAATCCTCTCATTCAAACATGTGTCTCTTGTTTCCCTTTATTCATTCAGGCTACGCCCGTGATCCGGCTGCCGTTGCACGTGAAGCCGTTAAGTACGGAAACGATAACGGGTTCGACTGTGTGCTTATCGATACGGCGGGGCGCATGCAAAACAATGAATCGTTGATGCGTGCGTTGGCCAAGCTGGTGTCCAGCAATGACCCGGACCTCGTTCTGTTTGTCGGCGAGGCACTAGTTGGCAATGATGGCATTGATCAACTGGTCATGTTTGATCGGGTACGTTTGCCGGACAACTTGTGGGGTACCGGTTTTATTATGATGCAGTACCTTTGACTGACTAATTGGATTTCATTTGATGGGCATTGCACCAGGCCCTTGCTGATTACTCGGATCGTCGCGATCCTCACCGCGTGGATGGCATCATGTTGACAAAATTTGATACCATCGATGACAAAGGTGCGAATTCTGTTCTTATCCTACTCTCGATGGCTACGCCGACGGTGAATATCTGGCGATTGCTAAATGTTTGCACGCTTTTTGTTTACCACAGTTGGCGCGGCGGTCTCCATGGTTTACAAGACTGGCCAGCCCGTCATGTTCGTAGGTACGGGTCAGAAGTACACGCACCTGAAGAAGCTCAACGCTCGCACGGTGCTGCGTCACCTGCTCCAATAGGCGATACATCGTTGACACGTTCTCATCCATCGCACCCATTGCACCGATGCTCCATACGTGGTCCCCAACGCCGTCTCCTGCATTACTTTGACTTTACATCACCTACCTTGGCTCGCAGCCCTCATTTCTGGGTATTTCCAAACCCACAATCAAAAGCGCATTCCTCTTTGAGCCCCCTAAATGCGTGCCTTTTGTTACGAACCGTTTCACTTCAAATGGGATGTTCCTAACCCATTCCCCTCTAACATTACTTTTCTGGCCAACGAGCCCATACCTGGTGACGTCGATCGATTCCCAAGTGGAAGCCGAGGCCATGTGGGTCCTTGACGTGCTCAACGCGTCTCGCAGCTCCGTGGACACGACGTTCTACCTCATCGCGGGCGAGTGGAGCCTCGGGCGCAAGAAGTGTCACTTCAATTTCCAGGCCGACGCCTCCATCTCGCGCACGCACGCGCTCATCCGCGTGGGCGCGCTCTCGCTGGAGCAGCTCCGCGACCCGCAGGCCCGGCCCGAGCTCGTGCTCGAGGACCAGAACTCGCGCTTTGGCTCGTTCGTGAACCAGACGCAGTGCTTCCGCGAATGTGCGCTCAAGAACGGCGACCTGGTCACGTTTGGCGCCAAGCGCACGGTGCTGCGCGTGCGGTACCAGGCGTTTGTGCTGGTGGCGTCCCGTATTCAGCGCGCGCACCGCAGCCACGTGAACGAGACGTGCCAGCGCCTCGGCATGCACCTCATCTCGACCGAGAGTGGGGATGCCACGCACTGTGTCATGGACGCGGGTCGTATCATCGCAACCGTGAAAGTGCTCTGGTCCTTGGTGCACGCGCAGCCGGTGGTCACGACAGCCTGGCTCGATGCCATCCTAGAGCGCAAGTCACTCGCCGAGCCACTGCCCCGGTACGATCAATTTCTGCCCATGGGCGACAATATGCCGTCGGTATCCTCCAGTTACCTGCCCAATCCGACGCGCAAGACGCTGTTCCAGAGGCATGTCGTTGTGTTCCTGACCCCACAGTCCATGGAGAAATTGATCGAGGCCATGGACGGCATCGTCATCGCGGCCTACAAGGACCACACGAATGATGACGCCATGCTGCGCGAGATTGAGCAGTACTCTGCGACGCGGCATGTGCTGATTGTGGAACCAGTACCGAGTAGTGGGTTCTCCAGCGCGATTAGCTCCAGTGACGCGAGGGAGTCGCATGCATCCAGCCATGCGGATGTGGAGCGGCGCATCGAGCTCTTTCGATCAATCGGAGCCACGTTCACTGCGATCCAGGAACTAGCAGCCAGTGTGATCTTCGCGAAGGCACCCACGCCGTCGAGCCAGTGCTCATTTAGTAGCTCGCTGGCGGGCCACCAGTCCATGTCAGCGCAGATCATGAGCTTTCCGGAGCATCTAAGTCTTCAGCCACCCTCCAGAGATGATGACGATGGCGATGATCATCAGGAGGGGCAAGAGGATAAAGGACCTGACAAGCATGAAGCGAACGGCGTGGGTGGTGGGCCCTCTACATATCCGACAAATGGCAATTCGATTGAGATCACGCCGCAATCTCGTGAGCCCACCATGACGAGAGAATCCGCAGACCACCCCGTGTCTGATGACATCGTAGACGAATCGATCCAGGTACGCTTCTGTGATTTCGCTTGAGCGACGCCGGTTCTTTGTTTCCTGTTGATGCGCTAACGAATGAACCCTGGTTTGGTGTTGTTGTGTATGGCTGTGGTGGGCTGATCAATCACTACAGGTCAAGGAAGAGCCTACGCCTGTGAACATGGCAACAATACGTACTGCTAATGCAGACGCCCATATTACAGAGGAGGGCGCGTTCAATGTCATGAGTCTGCCCGATTTTAATGCCTTGCCAATTGAACCAGTGGCGGCAGATCAAGAAGCAAGTGTGGCAAGGCACCCAATGGAGGCACCACCTCCAATCGAGGACCAGGTTGGGGATAGCGGATCCGCTCAAACATCATCCGATGGCTGGTTGTCTGCGCGTGCCATGGTGCAGCGTGATGTCAAGAATATAATCCCGTCTCAAGACGATGCAGAGCTTTTTCCAGCGGAGAATGTTCAACCACCAATTGTCACCTGTAATCTGGTGGTCAAGAGATTACCGTCAGCTCATTCCCTATCCTCCCAGGGCGCCGAACGAAGTACTAATGGCGTGCCCAACTTCAAGCGATTCAAGAAAGGGAATGGATACGCGTCTCGATCGTCGGCGTCACTGTTCCCACAGGCCACGGTCATTAGCGTGGTCATTGAAAACGATGATTGCGCTGTGATCCAGCAAAATTTCGAAGAGCAAGAAGAACAGGAGCGGATCGCCGACGAGCTGTTTGCCATGGTGGAAAAGCGGACTCGCCGGAAGCAACTGTAACCGGAGCGAGGAGTTTGGTGCTCAGATATTTATTTTGGTTTACGGTGTGATATGATGTGGTGTGATGTGCACGAGTGCAGTGAGAATACATGACCAGAGTGGGCGACTGCCAGCGTGCTAAACGCACGCACTCAAAACTTGTCATTGAACAGTGCCTTCTTGGCGAGCTGCAGTTCCTGACCATGTGACTGCTCGATCGCCAGTTCATTGGCTGCCTGCGTGATCTTGTCCAGTGCCGAGTCGTCCGACTCCTTGTTCTGTTTCTCTGGCACGTAGTAATCGCCAATGCGCGTGTTGCGCCCACGCGGTGCCAATAGCGACTCGCAGCCGTCAAGCTTGTTGGCCAGCAGTTGAATGCGCTCGGAGAATCGGTCCCGGTTCTCTCGCTCCTGCATTGTGTTGGAGCTCAGCGTGCGCATCCACAGGAACTCCTCCGACAGAACGTTGACAATCTGCGACCCCAACGAGCTCATAAAGTAGTCCACTTCGAGTGTGTAGTACCTACAGCAACCCAAAGACCACCAACATGACCACGTATGAACATTAGCAATGATTTCATACTGTTAAGCAACCAAAGCACCTCGCTCAACTGGAGACGAACAAGAACGAATCACAGAGCCACGCACCGGTTCCAGCAACTGGCCCAACGTTCAATTCGGGTGCCATCGTCCGTGACCAGCGTGCCATCCGGGGTCTCGTTTTCAGGCGCTGTATACTCGGGCGGGTACACGCGGTAGGCGCCCATCTCGGGGCGCTTCTTGGCCAGTGAGCGCAGCGGATCCAGCACGATCGCCAGCCATGGGTTGCCGTTCGGGTCCTCGGAGCGCTGCCACTGCAGCTGCGTGCTAACGTCGGTGGCCGACAGGAAGCAGTGGCTGTGCACCTCGACATCAAACGGATGGCTGTGGTACCAGCCCATGAAGCGCTCCTTGCGTGTCTGCTCCACGGCCTCGCCCAGCGAGATCATGTAGTTGATCACCTCGGCATCATCGGCCAACACGCGCGTCTCGGCGCCCTCAATGGGCAAGGGGAAGCAATCCGTGACGATCAGCGTTTGCGCATCGCCCACGTCACGCTCCGTGCCCGTGGAGGGGCGCCCCAGCATGAGCCCCATGATCTCCACGGGTTTGCCGCCGGCCTTGATACCCTTCTCGACACCCGAGTGGGCATGGTTCATCATCTTCATGGCCGCCGATGGGGACACGATCACCTTCTTGAAATACTTGGGGTCCTGCATCCACACCTTGTTGTGGCGCACTTCCTTCAGCACCTCCTCATCCACGCCGTACGCGGCATCCTCCATGCTGCTGAGCGTCTCGGCGGCGCGCTTTGCGTTGCTCGCGGCATTCATCGCCATCGCTACTGCTTCCTTGCTGGGGTGGAGCTCTCGGGATGGATCGATTGATCGCTCTTGCTCTTTCCTGCGTAGGGATCCACATCAACCCACGCGAACGGGTTTTCAGCATCGCGCAGAACCAAACCCGAAAACCCATACCCATGCTCATCACTGTACCTGAATCAGGACGGTTCTCCGCAAGTTGCAGGCCCGTTTCCGAACGAAAACCCACCCGTGGAGGGAGACGGGAGTACAGTATCGGTACCCCTTCGGTACAGTACCCACAGAGACAGACAGCGTCAAAGAGAGAGAGCGGTGGGTCTCTATCTGTTCATGTCGGGTAACGCAGAAAGCGGAGGAGACATGACCAACGCCGTGGGCGCGGGGGCTGTTGCCGCTGCCGCTACCGCGGCGGAGGCGAGTGACGTCGTGGCGCCTCCCGAGCCAGTGCGTGATGAAGGCAACGCAGAACCTGCACACGCAATCGCGGTTGGCGAGGCATCCGTAGGTGCCGCGCAATCGCAGTTGCAGTCCCAGCCCCAGTCCCCGTGCTCAGAGCCAACGCCGTCGAACTCACCGCTGCCCACGCCAGCGTCGTCGCCGCCTTCGTCGCCGACGTCGATGGTGGCGCACAAGCCGCGCGCCTCGAGTTTGATGACGACGGCTGCGTCGGCGGTGCGGGTCGCACTGTTGAGCAAGAATCTGCAAGCGCGGGTCGAGATCGGCACGGTCGGCAGTGACGGCTTCAGGCTGGGCGAGATCTACCTCAATGAGCTCTCGGACCTCCGCGTGCTGGAGATGAGCAATACGCGGGCACGGTGGCTGCGACTGCAATTGAAAGTGGAGATGCGCAAGCCGTTCCACAAGACGCGGTGCCAGTTTCAGCTGGAAAACGAAAACCTCAGTCTCGTCGAGGAACTGCAGCGCGAGGACCGTCCCATCGCCATGGATGAGTACAGCCATGCGCCGTCATCAATCGTGCGATCGTCGTCCAAGGCAGCACTCTGCGCCGAGAATGTGTACTTGAGTGATGGCTACAATGAACTCTTCAACTACATTGACACGATGGACGAACTCGTGCTGGAGCCCCATGAAACCAAGCGCGTGGTCCTCGCATTCAGTGCAAAATTATCTTCTCAGCACGCCTCCGAGACAAGCGCGTCGTCTTCGTATTCGCGCAATCCGGACTCATCGGAAGAGGAGCGCATGCATCTGAATGAAACGTCGTGTCTCGTACTCATGGGAAGGCTTACCGTGAAGATGCAATACGACGTCCGTACGACTACACAGGTCAAGACCCCACCCGTGCCGCTTCCAGATATGGTCATTCCACTGCAGGGGCAAGTGTGTCGCTCCTTGCTTCGTTTGGATGTGAAAGAATTGCATTTCGACGATTGTATCCCCGGTGGTTCGTTTGTGAAAGATTTTACGGTCTGGAACCGCTCCGAAATTCCACTTCTCTTTAAGTTGGTATCGTCTATGTCTGCCTTTGACGAGACACGAGAGCTGCTTGCCTTTACGGACTATAATTCGGGCTATACCATTGGTGAGAAGACTCTTCAAGCCGCTGCGTATGGTCATGTGCGAATCCGTGTGACGTACCGCCCCGTCTTGGTACGTGTTAGCGTGTTTGTGCAACGCAGCAGGATTGTTTTTCATCCATACTGTGGGGAGTGAACTGATGACAAGTATGATATGACGGCAGATTGGGGAACGTTTCTTTGAAGTCTCCATCCAGAACTTACATGATGCCCGAAACGTTAAGATGCTGAAAATCCACGCGGTGACGAACAAGGAACATCACAGGTCGGTATCATTTGCACTTAACAGTCATTCTCGTCATTGCTGCAATTATTCCGGATACTGATCGCAATATATGTCTGCGATACAGGGAAGGATTATCGATGAAGGAACCCAATGGGTCGTATATGATGAGTGGGAGCAAGTTGGACTTCGGCGATTGCTACACAGGGATCGCTACATCGAAGATGTTACTTGTTCGCAATACCACGGATGCATCACTTCATGTGGAACTTGCAAGTGATCGCCCCAAAGAAGTCACTTTTGAAATGAAAGTACAGCAGAATCGAGTTCGCTCATCACGAGCTCCTCGTCAAGACGATATTCTGTCTCCAACGGGATCAAACGAAGGCTCAAGTAGAAAGGGTTCGCTTTCCCCTGATGCATCGAAAGCTGTTGCAAATACGTTTGCTAACGTATTCGACAGCCATAGTGGATATGGAGTTGATAGTGATGATGATGGTGAAGAGAATGAGGTCAGTCACATCTAGCCAGCCAACCAAGTTTGATATTCGCTGATTATTCTTTTATTTGATGTACAGGCTGATTTTTACGACGAAGAGTTTACTCCCACGACGCGGTCTTCATTTGAGGAGCTTGCGATGGGCGAACAAGATGACGGAGACGACGACTTCGAGTTTGATGGAGAGCCGCGAGCTTTAACCAGGAGTCCAGTGTTAAGCCCGAAGTTTAGGCGCGGACAAAACACGGAGAGTCGACGCAGGTCAGTGAAGCAAAAAAACAGACGCCCATCGAAACTTCATTCACGAGTGCGCGATTTAGCGTTTGAGAGCGGCGTTGACAGGTATGCTATTTGTGACTTTATGATTTGATATTTCCTGTGCGGTCGATCATTAGTGCGCTTGCTGACTAAACTACTTGCGGCATATGTCGAAGTGCGGGCAGCGGGAACAGCGTCAGTTCATCTCCTGAGCGAAAGCATCGAGGTGATCTTCGTTCTCGAAACTCTTTGTCTGTGGATGATTCTAGCGGGTCCAACTTCTTAGTTGAGACCATTGACCTTCCGCCTGGGGTTGAGCGAACAATTCTGATATGGTATAACCCGATATCGTCCAGTTCGGAGCCACAGCACGGTGACATCTCGGACAGTATTGACTCAAAAGCATGCCGACTGACGAAGCAAACTTTCAGAGTCTCATTCCGTTGTTTCCAGTTGCAGGGCCCGTGGCAACAAGCTCAATCACGAGTCTATGATCGCACATTAGGCAAATCCATTCACATCCGTGCCCGAACTTGCACGTCTATCGTAACTGTGACACCATCAATTCTGCACCTTGGAGACTGCAATATCGGCGAGCTCAAGAGCAGTCCTTGTATGCTAACAAATCATTCTGAACTTCCAACGGTGGTAAGACCACTGGTAACGTCCAAGGTGGTCTCGACAGTTCCAAACGATGAAATGACTTTAGGCCCAAAGCAATCTCTCGAAGTCAAGGTCGAAATTATCCCACGCAAGATCAATCCCAACTACACCCGGTTAATTTCGATCATGAATTTGAAGAACAAAAGCAACATCCCACAGATCTGCGTCCGATCAAGCAACATGGATGCTCATCATGTGATCTACCACTCGCTGTTTTACAAACTTCTTACCCAATCGCGTTCTGCATTCCTGAACTTTGATCAAGTTGCAGTCAATTCACTGGGAATCCAATTTTTCGACTTGGAGAATATCACGAACGCACCACTATTTCTTACTCTGCAAAGTTCTGATCCCACACGGGTCAAACTGTTTAGTTTCCGCATTCCAACGAGTAACGGCAACCAAAGCCTTGGTAGTCGAACGGGGATTAAACCGCAGCAAACAGACGAGACCAAGTCGACGGCGCACGGAAGTGCGTCGAAACAAGGAGCACGTCGAAACTCCAATCGCGTAATTCGTCGAAGGAGATCGTTCGGATGCATGAATGATTTGTTGACAAGTGGGCCTTCAAATGCGAAAAACAAGTCGGCAGCGTTTCGCGGCTATCTCACGAAGAAGATATTACTGAATTCACCAGCACGAACGTCGGGAACAGGAGCCAGCCCTGCGGTAAGCCAGACGGAGAGTGACAAGTCGAAGGTTGTGGGTGGAAGGGGAGGGGCAGTCACGCCCCCTCCGGTCTTGAGTGCCACCCAGGTGCCCGAACTGTCGTCTGCAGTGAAACGTCGAGGAAGCTTTTCGTTTGGTTCATCGAGCATGCTAGCTGAGACGTCTTTAGAGTTAATGTCGCTGCTGGAATTGTACAAGGCATCACAGGAGGAATGCGATGGTTATTGCCAAACTGCTATCCCAAATTTGGAGAAGGAGAGTGAAGTTTTTGGGATGATTGAACAGCGTACTCGACGCCTGCAATCGCTTGTACGGGAGAAAAAGCTGGTTCCGCTGAACGGCAATAAAGAGCGCAATGTGCGTGTCCCAGCTAAGTCGTTACATCGTGTTGTTGCAGTCCTCAGTCCGTTGTCAGACCCCAACGACCCGAATGCAGGGAAAATACGCGTCGAAAAGCACAAGATCTTCATAACACTTCCACCTGGTGGGAACAAGAAAGCGGCTGGTGACACGTTTCGCACAGATCCCAGTAAGTCTCCGTGGGCAGCGTCAAAGCATCCGTTTGACTCTCGCCCGTCAGTTCGCGAATTACTTGTGAAAAGTCTGGTATGCCGTTCTGTAATGAATGTGAACCAAAAAAACATCAACTTCGGGCGAATTACGGTATCGTCCAGGAGTTCAAAAAAGTTGGTGGTGCAAAATATGTCTGCGGTTCCTTTGGCGTTCACTGTGGAAAAGACTGGATCTATTTCATCTGCGTTTCTCGAGATCAAGGAGGGAGACCGAGGGGTAGTGAAACCGTTCGGGACGAAAGATATTTGCTTTGAATTCCAGCCAATTCTTGCTGGAGCATTTGAAGAGAAGCTCAAAATTGTGAACGTCCAGGATCCAGAAAATTCAATCTTGGTTACCATCAAGGCCAAAGTTGTGAAGCGAGAAACGTTCAAGCTCCTGCACTCAGGTAAGAAATAGGATGCTTTAGACAAGAATTGGCAGTTTGGGACTGGGTACTTATACTGTTCGATACTTTAGGACAAGTTCTTTCCTTTGGAAAATGTCTCGTGGGTGAAAAAAGTGACGAGGTCAAGATTGCTGTGAGAAATACGAGTCGCAAGAAACGTGAATATGTCATTGAGCTGGATCCTTCTTTTTCGAATCAAGCATTGCGACCGACATTTTACTTCTGTGTTGACAATACTCCCTCCTCTACCATTACTCAAGCACAGGAGAAGAAACTGGACGAGGAATTGGAAAAGCTGGAGCACAAGCTTCGCATTGCTGTTACGAAGAAGAAAACGGATAAAATAACGAAGCTGAATGCGAAGATTAGCCGAGTAAAAGCATTGTTAAGCGGGGAACATATTCCAGAGGAGGTCTCAGCTGAAGCTGAAGGAGAAGATCATGCATCAACGATATCCAGTTTATCAACTGATGTGTCAGCGGATATATATGATAGCAACAGTGAATCTGAATTTTCGGAGGGCGAGACACATCCCAAACCGCAGAAATCCAAGAAGGATGTGAAGACAGCCGCACCCAATACCAAGTCTAGTGACGTGCAACAACACCACAGTACAAATTCGATCCACTTTTCTCTAGAAGCTGAAGGAACAGGACGAATAGTGGCGTATGCCGTCTTTCATCATCACCACGTGACTAACCATAGTGAGGATGCAAGTCAGACCCCACGATCGGACGTACCCCTGAGTCAGAAAGCTCGCAAGCGTCAACTACGGAAGGATGCTACGCCTCTCGTCGGTGTTGGTAAACTGTTGCTGTTTGAGCAGCAAAACAAGGATGTTATGAAGGAATTGCAGTACAACAGCGAAGTCTTCCTTCGAAATGGAGCAGGTGAGAGAGCATACTACAGAGCTGTTGGGAAAGCACCGCTTCCTCCCTTTCCTCATTCAACACTCACGCGAAGACCAAGTCCGAGACCATCCGAACAAGAATATGCAGCTGCAGATGAGGCAGCGACTCGAAGAAACCTCATCAGCGAAGCTGCCCTAGCACATTCCAGTCCATATGAAGTTGATGTCGTTTCTAGCACACCACAGCATGACGCTCGCGATCCACATGCTCTATTAAGAGTCGACAGAGAGCCATCCGGCGCACAGATGGATCGACTTGCGGTAGAAGTTGTACCCGATCAAGTTGGTATGTTTCGTCGGTCAACTTTGTTAATCCCTATCGAGGAGTCTCCTGTCGGTACGTTGGGCTGGATAATCAAGATCTCGCAAAGTAGCGGGACAATCATAAGAACAGAGGTGCAGTGGCGTCCCTCAGATGTGTGTCGCGGTTTGCTTGGGCTCGTGTGTGACGTGAATCCAAGTGCAAGCTTGCTTCAAGTACCCTCAGCAAGCAAAAACGAAGGCACTGAGAATATTCCACCACAGAGCTACCATGCGTTGCCAATCCAAGTTGCGATACCGTCAAATGTTGATGTGACAATTCATATGAGGTGGTGTTATAGTGCTGGATCCGGATATGGCTCTGGAACAGCATTGGCATCTTGTGTTAGCAGCTCTACGTTGGAGGCTGTAACAAAAGTAGCTCACCTCGTGACCGGAAAACTTGAAATTTCGGAAATAACAAACGAAGGGAGCGAATCGTCACCATGCAGGGCTGGTGTCGTGAAAAGTATTGACGTCGGTCTCGTCAAGGCAGTGAAACGGACTCTTGATCTGGAAAGTGATTTGATTGAACTGGGACAACAACCTCAAAGTTCGACTGTTAAAGGCGAGTTTGTTCTTGTCAATCGGTCGCGCCACCCTGTGAAATTCCTTGTGATTATTCCTTCTGTCGGTGATCCAACGGGTCAGACCAGTACTGGCATCTCAGGTGAATTCTCGTTTGAATCCTCCACGGGTCGAGTTGAGGCCCATGGCCGCACGGTGGTGCATTTCTCGTATCGTACCTGTGATACACCAGGTCATCACGTTGACCAGATTTTGATCCGTAACCTTAATGATCGACTTGACTCGTCATTGGTAAGTGTTCGAACTCGTATTACCCGACCAGTTTACGTGAGGATACCGGAACTCGACCAGCACGCGACTGGTACATTGGACGTTCTCGACCTTGGATCGTGTTATGTAACACCAGAGATGCAAGATACAAGTGTTGACAGTCCAAATCTCTCTCTCAAGTTTAGTAAAGTGCACAAGCTGACACTGGTGAGCCAGGTCAACGAGACGCTTGTCGTATGCGCATCGTCTAATCTAAAAACCCAGTGCTATGTTTACGAGGACATGCAGCTTCATCGCGAAGCAACAAACGTTGTAATGGCTGGTACGACTACGGTTGATTTGTACATTGCTGTGCGTCCTCGTCTACCTGCTGATGCATTTAAGACCGGCGCATCAAGGGATCTGGTCGGAGGGATCCGAATGCAGCTATTCCGAAGTGTAGAGAAGAGCTCACTCGTGGACGAAAAACACGAAATGGTGGCCGAGTTCACAATCAAATTTATTGGTGTTGCTGGTCCGAGTTTGGCGCGTGTGACCCCGAGCACAATCGACTTCGGGGTTGAACTTCGGCCGTCTGGACTACAGGAGCAGAATAGCGGTCAAGTTCACCAGGGACATTTTGATTTGCATAATTTGAGCAAGGGCCTTCCGCACGAATACCGGCTTTTAGTAGAGAATGATCCAGACAAATACTCTGATGAAGGGGATGCACTAGAGGTGACATTTGACCAAGATCGAGGTTTGGTTCTCCCTGGCGAGTCTAGCGAGATCAAGTTCCAAGTAATTGCACGATGCAATGGGCTGTACCGTCGACGGATCTTGGTGGACAACTTAAATTACCCCGGCAAGATCAATTGGGTGGATATTGTTGTATTCATTGATGTTGGGGTGCTGTTATGCACACCCATCGAACAGAAAGAATCATCATCGAATACCGTATCCAGCACTCACAACGAGGAGAAAACTGTCGATCTTGGTGTCGTCGCTGTGGTTAAATTGGAGGAAACCCTACTCGGGCAATGCTTGCCAGCCATAAATGATGATTCCAACTCTACACGACGAAGATATAGGATTTTACCCAAGTATTTTAAGGGCGCCTATGATCAAGATCTGACCGCGCCTCCTGCTCGAAGATGCCTTCAATTGACAAACTTAAGTGATGAAGTTCTCAACGTGCGGGCAATTAGTACGCTTCCTATGTCAATTCGGTGGATTGAAAATTTCACAGATGCGTGCCACCTTGAAGCACGAGAAAAATCAGCCTTCAGGCACGAGTCGAAAGATCTGGATCTCTCTCTTTATCACTGCCGCATGTCGCAATACGCAGCAACGGAGGGCGCTTCCTCCAATGTCGAAATGATTTTCCAGGGAGAAGATTACAAGATACAGCCCCGTGCTACATGTTTCGTGTCGTTCAAATTTGATCTGATTGCAGCGACAACTCCTCTTCCGAGCGATGCATTGGCTAATGGGAAACAAT
The DNA here is from genome assembly GCA_023336285.1 of Pythium grandisporangium. NCBI lineage: Eukaryota > Oomycota > Peronosporomycetes > Pythiales > Pythiaceae > Pythium > Pythium grandisporangium. The sequence goes on from JAADWT010000026.1 coordinate 14,766, forward strand.
ACCCGTTCCGTGGAATGATTGGGATTCAGAGGATTAGTGGCAGCGACCATAGCGCATCCAGCGCGCGGACTCTCAAACTTGTCGATGTCATCGGCAAGTACGGCGAATCGTTGATCCACATCGCTGAAAAGATTGTGTCGCTGGGAAAGGTTGGCTATTCACTTGGATGGCGATCATCTCCGTTTGAAATCATAGTCAAGAACACGTCTGGCATTACGACGAATATCGCGCTTGGGAACCTGCCAGACAATCTTGTTGTGTCCGAGGCTCATGGTGCGGTACCTGTGAACTTCAGTGGTGTTACCGAGACAAGCTGCAGTGACAACCTGATCCCTTCATTGAGTTCTTTGATTTTACGCAACTATGAAACCGAGGCGAGGTCATGTGTCTGGACTCTCGCACCCTTTTCGGAGTGTGTGATGGTTATGGAATTTACTCCAACATCTAAGGTACATTCGCTTGCTTGGTGAGGGTATGCTTGACAAAAGATGAGTTACAAATGTTGTCTGATTACTTCGGATTTTATTTTTTTATGTAGCCACTCCCTGCTGGGCCGTACGAGTTCCCGCTGAAGGTGTTTAACCTCCGCAATCCACACAATATTGAGGTGGTCCGGATATCTGCTCATATCGTGTCAAGCTATGCGAAGGTGATCATTGATCCAGATAGTACCGGCGACGTTGATGATGATGTGCATGCTACCAGTCATTTGTCCGATAACGCTACTCAAGTTACCCAAGTTGCTTTGCTTCCTCCTGTGATGGTACCTCCACCAATTGACACTAATCAATCCACCAGTTTCTGGTTCACGGTGAGGAACCTAGTTGATGAAGTAATCTCCGTAAAGCTATCCGCATTCCCGGATGAAGACTTCAAAAGGTAAGTTATGATAAGCGTGTCCAAGGCAAATTACGCCATGGGAATCTAACTCTTTTGATGTGTGTGATGTATGCAGTACTTGGGAGCTTCTCTTGTTTTCGCGATCCTCGAAGGCATCTGTAAGTGACATGACCGTTGCACCTGGCGATTCAGTCGATATCCGTGTGAAGTGCCGTGTGTTTCCGTCAGCCCGGATTACGCCGGAAATGCTTCTTTCTTCCACCCACAACAAGAAAGAGGGCGATTTGCTGCGCTTCGGGAAAATTTGCCTCAATATGAATGTGCAAAATATGCCGCATGCAACCCAAACGATTAACGTGTGTGTAAAAGGGAAAGTGATTCCAGGCAGAACGTTCGAGTTGTCATCATCAAGCCTTCATTTCTACGCAGAGGCGGCAGCGTTACCGACAGATATCCCTACTGAAATGCTGCCATCTTCCTTACGGACAAAACTTGGAAATCGCGAATCCGCACACTTAAATACGACAATGGCAGAATCGAGCACGGGCAGTCTATTCCAGTTGCGTACCTCATCCGAAGTGTTTTGGATTCGAAATCCACCTGGCGCCCATGTTCTCAATTTCTCAATTGATCAAGTGGCGATGTGTAATTCCGGTTTGTGTTTGATTAAAGGAGCAAATACATCGGAGATGTATGCCATGAGCGAGTATATTCAAGCAGTACCATCTCCAAGTTCCGGCACGGTTCTTCCCGGCGAAGCAGCAAAAATTACGGTTCGGCTGGAGGAAGGATCAGTTCTTTTTCAAGCAGATGAAGACCAGCTTGTTGGCGAGAGGGAAGACAACTCAAAGGCTTTCTTGCGGAAAATGAGACGCCATCCGTCGTGGAGAAGTAACTCCTGGGGTGACGTGGTTTCTGAGACCGCTCGAGACATTGACATGCAGAATCACATGTATCTCACTGTGCGAGATATGGACATGAGCGCTGAAATGGCGTTAACTGCAGATGTGGATGTTCATCTCGTGCTGAAAGATCCGAGTTTGCCAGTCGGTGGAACGAATGCATCCTTGATCACGATCGATTCCGCATTACTCAAAGCTGCTTTCGTGGCCCGCGAATTACGACTATCAAAACCGATAACGCCGTTCCTGCCCCCATCGCTTCCTTCACAGGTTGATGATTCTGAGGATGATCAGGAGGAGATTGACGGCAGTATGCTTGACAACTTCGAGGAATTCGATGTCGGATCAATTCAGTCCGGTTCAGCAGGTCAAAAGAATCGACTACCGGTGCTTAGCGTGCGTGGGTGCACGCCAGCCGAAAATTCCACTCTGGATAATACTCGATACGTTGTTGACGTCGGCCAGCACACTGTTCGAAAGGGTGGTGAAGTCGAATGGGAGATCACCGTTGAGAGCATGTACAACCATGCTGTATTGGCAGATAGTGGGCCAATTGATCCAGTGGACTATCGTATAATACTTGTGGACCAAAGTGCACGCTCGTGGTTGCAGCTGAGTAGGGACCGTGGTACTCTTGACAGGAATCGACGATACCAGAGTGTTGTTTTGTATTTCCTACGTGAATCTATTGGCGTCTACTCAACATTTGTTGTACTTCAGAATGTGACAAACCCTGGTGATTTGAAGGTGATACAGGTTAAACTGGAAGTTGTGGCCGACTTGAATTCTCTTCGAAGCATGTCGTCTGGGGTCGACCCTACGACGAATTTGTTTCGTGTATTGGTGTCCAATCATGCGTTCATGCGGAAACATCGTCGTGCTAGCGATGAGATGACCTCTACTGGGCAGAATTCGACGGGATTGGCACCGGATGGATCCAAACTGGTGGTTGACTATGGCGAAGTGTTTTATCGGAAACTGTACCACAACCATTCGATTGTTCTCGAGAACTCATCCTCGATGACGCTTGACTTCATGTTGTCTAGCAACGCCCGAGCCAACGAAGTAAGCTTCTCTGTGTCACCCACATCTTTTAACGAAGTCACGACTGTAACGTTGCAAGAAAGAGGGCGAGTTCAAGTGTTTGTCCATTTTTGCCCTCAGCCCAAACAGGTGGGAACGGAAGCAGAATCAAGCCAAAATAACGACGATTGGAACCGTGAGATTGAGGTTTATGTGAGTTGTCGACTTGTCAAGGATTTCAGAGAAACCGTAGTTCTTCGAGCGACTTGTTATCAGCCACAGTTGACGGTGAATGTCGCATCGACGAGTACGGATACCATCGTGACAAGTTCAGATTTACCCATGCCTGCGAATATGTTCAGTCAGTCAAATTTTCCAGGCTTGGTGTATTCAATGTCGGAACCGGATTTTGCTGCGTTTGACGCTGATCCATTGCCAGAGGCGGTTGGTGCGAAATTGTTGGTCGTGCACAATACTCGAACGGATAGCCGCGCTCGAATTGCAATGAGGAACGATAGTATGTTCTTCAGCGTGACAGTGGACGAAGAACTATCAACCTCCCCTGGATTGGATGTTGAGAACGTTGAGAGTGGTATTTGCGCCGGTAGACGGACGACCTTATTGGTGAACGTTGCGGCCCAGTGCTCAGTTGTATTCCGTGTCACTCCAGATGTGGTTTCATTGAGGAAGCATCGTCAGAAATGGGATCACAACATCAAGGAACATATCGCTTTGTACAACATCAAGCAATTCGCGGAACATTACCAGATCCCATTATGCTTTACTTGCAGGTATGGTCCCCTCTATCACCTTTAAACGAAGAACTCGGTCTGACATATGTGCAATCTTGGTTTGTCATATATGATCAGCAACCTCGGTAGCTACTACGTCCCACCAAATATTGTGGAATCTTATCCGTTCTTAGCTCTCGAAGACACGATCGCTAAGTTTTTACAGGTACGTTGTCGTTGGATTTTGCGAGGTTTCATTTCACATTGTCTTTGAATCGGGGATGAGATGAAACTTATCCAATTGTTACTTGCGGGGGTTCCATAGAATTATAACGCCACTTGGCAATGGTTGATTGACTACCATCGTGATAAGCAAGTGATCGAGCTTCAAACAGCATTACCAATGTCCTCCAGTCCACTCCCAACTTCCCGACTAGCGGAAGTACTCGCAGATCTAGACGCTGCTCTGGAGCAGTCATCGCCGCTGAGTCCTCGCGCCCCTGGGCGCGCATTCGCCGTGACAGTTGAATTTGATGAACAAGAGTCAGAAGATCGCGAAGAACTACGTCAGTTGCTGCAGTCGTATCGTGCGCTTTATTTCGACTTCTTCTACATCACAGACGAGTTGGTATGGTATGGTGTGCGCAGCAATGCCGTTCGTCGCAGCTTGATGCTCGCTGATCTTGCGTACGGAGTGGTCTTTAACCACGACATCTTCCGAGCGTTTTTGGCGCAAACATCGACGTCGCTCACGGACCAAATCCTGCCGCGGTTATTGCTGCCATGGATCCGCCAGCTGCGTCACTTCCTGAGCTACTTCCCTGAAAACCAGGAGGCGACACTACCACTACGTCAGCTTTACGGTCAGCTGCACAAGTTTGAGCGTGGCTAGAAGTGTAGGGTAGTATTGGTATCGATGCTAAACAAATAAAGAACAAGAAAGACAGAAGTACGCCGTCCGCATGTTGGTCGGAAGGCGTCGAACGCAGCCATGGATTTCATTTCTAGGATTTTCGATATTTATCGAAATTTAGAAACCAATGCCACTCACTGTTAACGGGAATTCCGCTAAAGTTTTGAGCTTTTGACGCAATAACGATGTTGCGGGAAATACTAGATAAAACGCAGCAATGGCGGCGGCGGACGGCGCGGCGCACCGGCAATCGCGGCGGTCACGCCGTGAGGACAGCAGCGACAATGGCAGCAGTAGTAGAAATGAGAACGACGGCGGAAGGAATAGCCGAGCCTCCAGCACTGGTCGGCCGAAAGAGCGGCTGAAATCGGCCGACAGGAAGAGGAAGAACGACAAAAGCAGCTGTAGTAGCAGCAAGAAGGCTAAGAAGATGAAGGATCGCGATGGCCGCGACAAGAAGGATAGCAAGAAGGCGAAGAAGAGCAAGAAGAAGAAGAAGATGAGGAAGAGGGACCATGAAGATCGTCACAGGAACCGCAAGCGGGAGAGAAGCCGCGAGAATGACAGCGATAGTGCTGCCAGCGGCATCAGTGACAGCGACAGTGACAGCGATGACCAGAGGCACAGCAACGCGACGGCTGCCATGGAGCGTCCACCGACACCCGACCTTACAGTACGTAAAGTTTGCTCGCTTTCTGTGTCTGTTACATACAAGGCAGCTTGATGTTTGTGCTGTTGGTGATCTGATTCTGATTTGGTTTGGGGGTGTTGGTGCTGAGCGCAGCGCGCGGCGGCAGTGGTGCGTGAGCTGCTCACAGAATTCCCTTCTATCTCGCGGGACCTGCTCGTGCTCTTGCAGATGCTGGATGATGGCGAAGCCGCCCTGCTGGGTGGGTTGGCGAATCCTCGCATCAGAGACTTGTTGGCCTCGCTCTTCCCGCTTCTCGGTGTCAGTAAGGTACGTCTACTTTGCGCAGTCCATGATGAATACTGGGTAAGTGGGAAGCGTGGCGTAATGTACTAACGGATGACTTACTGCTATGACAGCTGCGTGAACCGGCATACGCATTTGTGCTAGACAAGCGGCACCAGGATGGTGGCACGAGTCTACTGGAAACGGTGGCGAGTATGGTGGACAACTCGACGACTGTGGCTTCATCACCCGAGCCTTTATCCGCACAAAAGGCCAAATCGGACGAATTCGTACCTGATGACGCAGCAATCGAGCCACGCCGACGCCACAGTGCGCCCATTGGGCCCCAGATGCCACCTTCACCAACTGGAGAGCACGTACAAGCACCATTGCAGGACGACGAAGAAGAGGAGGGGGACGCTGGCAACGTTGTTGGCCCAGCACTACCCGGTGAGCGTGGCTTTCGACTCGCCGACGAGAATGTGGAAGCAGAGATGGCGCGTCAGCACAAGGAGATGCAGGACGCGGCATGGCGGCGTGCGCGTGGTGAACGTGACGAAAAGCCAGCGACAGCAATGACGACGAACGAGAGGCGCCAGGAATGGATGACGCAGGCGCCCACGACCAACAAGTTGTTTAAGGACATTATGGGGCCAAGTGCCCCCGCGTCGGGACGCCCCGCGGCCTTCCGTACGAAAGAGCCGGCAGCGATTGACCATACATGGTTTGACTCCCCACAGGAGCGTGAGCGAGCACAGCGCGCCAAGCTGGACATGTACGTTGTTTTATTGCAGTCATTTTATCTTCGTTTCCTTTATCATGGAGCGTATTCATCAAATTGTTAACGATACATCGACTCGACGCATCAACGTGTTGCACGGATAGGGAACTGCTTGGCTATGTGCGTGAAGGAAATGCAGCACCTAAGGGGGCTGCGTCTAGAGCGCCTATAGCTGGCGCTCCAGCATCCCTCGTGAATGAATCGATTTTACCAGCAGCCAACCCGGAGGCGGATGAAAACATGCGCAAGCAGATGGATGCGCTGCGCGATCGGCGCGGACCGTCATTGCTCGAACAGCATCAGAAGAAAGTAGCAGCCGAACAGGCCAAGCGCAAAGATGGAGACGCACCAGCCCGACCCAAATGGGACAGGTACGTGACAGCCATTTACCAAATCCTGCAATGAGTGCGGCTATTGAATTGTGCTTATTTGTCTTGGATAATGATGACAATATCCATATAGGGAACGAGACCTCGCGGTCAAGAAGTCATTGTCTCGTGATGACGCCGATCGAATCATCAATGCGTCGAAACAAGTTAGCTCCAAGTTCACGGCGCCTACAGTGACCCGGCAGTTCCTCTAACTCGGTAAAGAATCGCTCAGAAACAAGTGGGGTGATACGCCCTGTTCCGCCTCTTCTGTTGTTCACAACGCCTTTTGCTTGATGCCCCGCGTAGCAGTGACTAGACGATAAAATGCGGTGGTAATGAAGGCTGTGATGCCCTTGACAACGCTTGTAAGCCACGCCCAGGAAGTGCCCAGTCCAGATGAGATGGTGGAGACGGCCCGTTCTGAAGTGGGCACGATTTGAGCCTGTGAGACGGCAGCTGATGGCTTATCGTCGTATAGCCTACCAACAGCTTCGCGCATCATGTTTTTCTGGAATTGACGCTGTTGGTGCACTCGGAGACGATTACGTTGCTCCGCACGGTTGATCTCGGCACGCTGTTGTTTAAGTTTCTCCAATGTTTCAGCGCGATCCGTGGATGTGGTGCTTCCTCTTGGTGGTATCGCCTGCGCGGTTGCCACTTCGATTGCCTTGTCGACGTCACCCCTGATATGGCCATGTGGTCAGTTCACGGGAATGCTAATGTGACAACCATTGCCTTACGTCTTTTGTCGCCCCTCACACAATGAGTCCAAGACAGGTATTTAGTGCACTACGTACCGAGCTTCGTCAAAGCGAAGAAGATGCATGAGCGCCCTTGCACGCTGCTGAAGAGTGCGTCCGTGATCGCCGTCGAGTGCAAGTGCCTCGTTGCACACACGTCGCGCCTTCTCATAATGCCCATCCATCAACAACGCGGCTGCCAGATTGCACGTCAGCGGGAGCTGATCGCAGGACTGGCACTCTCGACGCTGCTCTGGTGTCGTACCAAAGTCGAGCCCGGTCAGTGCTTCCATATACTTTTCAGCAGCCTGGGCGTATGCCTTGTCTCGAAACAGCGCGTTCCCGAGTGCTCGGCGGGTTTGAACCCACTCTCGCTTGCGATCTCGACCTTCAATTTGCGTGACTTGTTGGGCGGCATGCTTGAGCTTGGCCTGTAGGTCGAGGGACGCGATCTCGGCCTCGCTCGTGTCCAGCATGATTCCGTTGTCTAGCTTGCGCTTGAGCGAGACGGTCGCTGACGAGGACTCGGTTACCACTGGTGCCATCACCTCATTGATACCCTGAAGCATTTTGGTCACGGTGTACGCTTCACCATGAGCAGCAGCTTGAACCATCGAGGGCATCGTGGCTGTTAGTGTCAGTAATGAGTGATGCTACCGCTAATGACAAATGCGTGGCACAGTGAGGGGGCGCGGGCAAATAAAACTCGTACAATACTGTAGCAAAGACAAGCATACTGGCGATTTCGTGGTGTTAATAGGTGGAAAGCGAGGAAGAGACCTAGATATATGAATGATACATCGATAAGCTCGTTCCCATGAATTCTACCGCAACATGGACAGTGAATTATCGGCTGCGAGTGGACCTGGAAGCCATTCTGGTACCCGCACGTGCGTTCATGGCAGCATCGGCTTTGGCTTTGGCTTTCGCCTTCTTGGTCTGCAATCCCGTAGCCTTTCCGATACGGCGTAGTAGCTGCAGCGTCCACCAACGCGAGAACCTAGTACAACGTGGAGACGATCAGTCACGATCAAACAAATGGTACCGATGAAAATGCGCCATCAACCAGATAGAGCCACATGTTCTACTAACCGAAAGATCGGGAGCTTTGCGTGTTGGCTTGTGTCAGCATCATCCGAAGGAGCCGTCGGTCCGCAGGCAATCGCAAGGAGCAGAAACTTGGCGGTATTCATAGTCACGTAGGCAAATAAAAGCACTGTTATTCGAGACACAAATTCGCCATGCATATTTTCTCGAACGTGGTGGATGAGCTTCACTTACCACAGGGAAGAGCAGAGCGAAAATGCCCTTGCTCACAAAGTTTGGAACGAAGAATGTCGCAAGCGTGAACGGGGCACCGAACCCCGCAAAATAGGCCCTAATCGAAACCAAAGCAATGAAAATCGATGCCAGACGTCAGAACGATGACAATCACACGACCGGCAGCAATATCCCATTGTGTGGATAACCGTGTCGACACGAGCACTGACCAGTTTTGTTCGAGATGCCCAAGTCGTCGCTCCAGGCTCCAGCCAGCGAGCGACCACTTATACTCGAAGCAGTAAAGAGAGTAGAGCCAGCTCAGATGGATAAAACTAATAGCTGGCCCAACTACTGGAATCAGGTACGAGACCACAGTTTGAAGCAGGAAAAATGCCACCAGAAGAGCTCGATACAGCTCATCACTACGTCGTACGTCAACCGCAAGTATTTTATACAACAACAGAATGATTAGAAAAAAAAGAGGGTCGATCGCATTTGCCACACCGAGACAACGAAATCGCGTCATACTTACCGAATCATATCGGCCACTGGTGTGGTGGATGGCTTTCCGTGCTGCTGCATGTATGCTGTAAAAGGGATGGTCATTGAATAGCGGCAAGTCAGCTCATAGACCTTTAACGAGTTAAACAGCCATCCAATGAAGCAACAGTAAATCAAGCGATCACAGCTTGGGTACCCACCATCGTCGGCAATTTCTTGATACCAAATAGTGTTTAAGATGAAGCTGATGCAGTAGATCGGGTACATCCACAGCACTTGATAGAGCAGGAAGACGAAGCCGTCGACACGGTCGCGGACGTCATCAGCATGGCTCGGTCTGGTCCAGATGGAGACACACAGACAATCAGATTCCATTCAAAACCCCACCCCACTCGACTCGACTCGACTCAACTCAACAGAACAGAGCCGTCTTTATCAATCGTGTGTATGCAGGGCGCCGTACGGGGATGCGACCGAGCGCTGCAGGATCTCGCCAAAGAGGTGAATGATCGGGATGACGATGCGATCGAAGAAGAAGATGCTGCCGAGGAAAATGAGCCCGTTGAGCACGAAGCACTTGGCACTGGCTACACAGATGAGCCGCGAGTTGAGGTAGAACAGCAGGATGCGGTGCAGAGAGATGGCGTGCTGCACGCCATCGCAGAACGCGAGGAATATGGCCGTTCCCGCCGCCTGCATCATGCTTCCTCACTCACGCGTTGACTCCTGGTGCTGATGAATGCAGTTCTTCCTTCTCTTCAACGCCATGGTGGCAATAATCGGTACAGTAGTAGTAATACCAGCAGAGGGTGTCGGTAGTACTATAGTTCTACCCTCGAAATAGTAGTATTCCCCCCGGCGAACTTAACGAGGGGAGCTATGCCCCATGCGAGGCGATGCAAAGTTGAAGTTGACTTGTCACAATCACCACCACCATGGCGACGGGGTCGCCACGGCGGAGAGGCACCGAGTGCGTGAGCATCGCATGCGAGCACACGCTGGGACGGGAGCCTCTGCACCTCTACGGGTACCTGTGGACCAAGCCCGATGCCGCCAGCGACTGCTGCGGCGCCTTTAGCTTCGTACTCACGGACACTGTGTTGTTCAAGCACCAGCGACCGGTCAGATGGTTTTTCACGTCAAAACTCGAGAACGGGAAGGTACGCTCTCTCAGGAAAAGGGCCGCACGGACAGCAAGGCTGGTGGACGTGTTGTGCATCGGTACCTTATCCTCGTGCTCCGGATGACTGGTTCTGTGGTGATGGGTCGATTCAGATCCTATGTAAGAGCAAGAAGCATGCCACCGTGACGCATATCTTACAGGCCTTCCTTGAGCCTAAATTGGAGAGCGTGCACCGGAAAGACGCGGGCGAGAACGCACTGGTGGTGGCCACGTTCGCGTATGCAGAGCGTGCTTCCGGGACGGGGGAACTCGTGCAAGTGGTTGAGCATCTCACGAAGCCGGCGCTGCGTGATTTGCTCATGTTTCGAGAGAAGCCGTCGCTGGGCATTCTGCAACGGTTTATCCCGACGCGATCCGGGTACAACCATATGATTCAGTCTGTGTACACGCCGGACAGCTGTCTGATTCGCAAGTGCATTAATTCGCGCCTCGAGAGCGATACAAAACACTCGATTGCTGCGAGAATGGCAACGTTCGAGGCTGATGAAAAGAATATCACTCCACGTGGGTTTACCCTGTCTGTGGGCTGTGAATAGTGTGCGACTCGGGCCTCCAGCAAGTGTTCATAAAGGGTATGGTGTGACTGTGCGCCAAAACGTATTGTGGTATAGGCGATGTATCAAATCGAGATGTTCGCGAGAAGATCGAGCACATGAACGTTGAAATGAGCTCGCATTTGGGGAAAATTGTTCAAAAGGAAGTCACGCGACAAGTCAGCTATTTCAAGGTGCGTGAGTGGGTTGTGTGGGTGCTTCATGCCGTGACGCGATCGCAAATAAACCCCCTGACGCTCAGTGTTTTGAATTTTGACAGATAGGATTGGACAATCGTATCTATCTCTTATGGAGCACAATGGTTTCCTTCGAAACAGGAGCTCGTGCATTTGCTAAACACCACGAGCTCTCTATTTCAGCTTGCGACCGACTCGAAATGATTAACGTTGCAACACGTGAACAACCCCGAGCAGACGCATCACTTCATTCGATTCTAAGAACTTGCCCTAGCTGCTGCGTTGCCTTCCCGAGAGAGCAAGTCGAATTCCTAGTACGTTTGCTAACGAGGTTTCCGTCTCACGTTTTCTTTTTACGTGGTTCATAAGTGTCATCAATCGATATTCTCCTGCAGGTTACCTTTAAATCGGTGGTCAAACATTTCGAAGCTGATGAGAGTGGTAACTCGGACACAGATCGTTCCATTCCGCCTCTCCTTGAAACTCTGTTGGCTCCAATTCAGGAAGAACGATTCAAGGAATTAATGAACGACGTATCGTTCTTGTGAGTTTCCGTTGTCTCCATGTTTACCTTCGCTGCACACTGTGCGCCAGCATCTAAGCTTCTTTGGTTTGATGGCACCACCAGGTATCGAACAATACGACTCTGTCAAGCGTGCGCACACAAGTTTAATGCGCGACGGACACATTCCCGATCGAAGAGTCCTACTCCAGCCGTGCTTGAACAACCAATGAAAGAAGACATACCTGTGTATATGCAATCAGCCCATACCATATTCTGGGGCAAAGTTGAGCGAGAAAAGGAACAAACCCCTCAGCAAAATGTCAGGGGGCGTATTCGTCGACGGCCCGCCTCCGCTGCGGCTGTGAATACTCGATTTCACGGCCACCCAAGCCAAACGACGGCCATTGGCTTTCAACATCAAGGATCACGTGTTTTGCCTTACCTCACGACAAAGAGCGCAAGTATAGTAACGGCTGAACCACCTCAGCATTGCCTTCACAGACTAGCGCAGCATTTACAGCAAACAGTTGGTGGTCCGTCCATGCGCTTGGCATTATCCAGAGCGAACATTTACCCGCAGAAGCCAATGGTCTCTTTGGATACCCTTCAATGGGTGTGCTCTCCAAAGCTTCTCGCGGATGTCTTCGCTTACGTACGTACTTTACCATTCCATATCTCTGTAGTTGTGTTCGTCGAATGTGCAAGGCTGACAGATTATGATCAAATACATAGTGGAGTGCTTTTTGCCGTTCCCAAGGAACAGCACACAATGCAGCGTTCATTGACATGGATGCGCTTGACGGCATGCTTTCCAGCTGCCTGGATCCTGCAATTTCGGTTGGTCTCGGGTCAAGTGCCATTTCTAGCAAAGAGGCTGCTTCGCCTGGTGATGCATCTCAAATGAGTGGGATGCGAAACAAAGATGTACCTGGTGATAACAGGACATTACACTGGCTTCAACCAGTACCTCTCCGCCCATTTCCTCCGCGGTCGTGCATTCCAACATCTAGATCGTTCCGCTCCAGGCAGGCATCAATCCAAGCGCAGAGTTCGCATCTCATCACTTGCCTTGCTCCCGCAGTTGAGACACCAAGAGCCCAAATGCAAAATGCTTGCGATGAAAATACCCCTGCTCCAGAAATTGAGCACATGCAGGTTGCAGTATTGGGAGAGGCGGAGCTGGCATCTATGCATATCGATGACAGAGATCCTTCGGTTCTGGTACGTCCAGACCATGACCAATGCGATGGAGATCAGGTATGGATGATGGGATACTTGGCCACATAGAGTAACCTGTACGTTTAATCTCACCAGAATGTGTCTCGTGTGTAAAATGTAGCCTCGCTGTGATGGGGTTTTGTCGGATCAGTGCGATTCCTCCTTGAGTGATCATTTGATGGATCCTAAGGAGGCGCCACCAATCGAGCAAACTGTTCATGATGGCCAACCAAACCCAGGTGTTGAGCCCATATCCCATCACGAAGCGACAGCCCCAGACATGCCAGACGTAGAGGAACTCACAGAGGAGGAATTTCAACTGCTTCAAGAAACGTTGGCCCGATAAGGCAATGCGTGTGCTCCCCCCAACGGATTTCCCGCGCAAATTTCAAGCATGCGGAATGACCCCATCATGTCCACCGATATCCATGTGTCGATACGGATGAGTGGGTGGCTAGTTTTCCCGCGCAATTGGATATGCACACGCTACACAAGGCCGAAGATCGGTAGAGAGATAGAGAGAAGGAGGAGGAGCTGCGCGTGAGAGCTGCTGCAGCATACACATGGCGGGGCGTCTGTCCGTTCGCCTTCATGGCTAACGTTGATGGGCACGATCGGATCTGGCAGGGCCGCGCTGCTGCGCCAGTCATTTTGTGGGTCAAAACCTCGGAGACAAGGTTTTACTGCCTTCGTAACACGTATTCCAAGATGAAGTGAAGATGAAATGGGTAGGAACTGGACAAACCTAGAGGGGAGGGGAGTGGTCTCTCTCTCTCCTCTGCCCTGGTCCTCCTTGGTCCTACAGGCCCTGGGCCGTGGCTGGGCCTTGGTTGGCTTCGCTCTTGGAGCCGTTGGCTCGCATTGGCTTCGTGGTTGGCGCTCACACCCACACGCACCGACCCGCGCACAAGTAGTCTCTCGACGTTGGCGGCTCTAGCACTCATGGCGGACTACAACCCCGAGCAGCTCGAAGCGCTGCTCCTGCAGCTCACGCACCATGACACGCAGCAGATCAAGCAGGCGGAGGCGGCCGTCAAGGTCTACCTCAAGCAGCTGAGCTCCGTGGCGGGCCTCATGACGCAGCTGCAGCACTCGACCCACGTGGCCGTGCGCCAAATGGCGTCGCTGCTGCTGCGCAAGAAGATCATCAAGCACTGGCCCAAGCTGGACCCGGCGACGCAGACCGCGGTCAAGCAGGCACTGCTGGCGCGCGCCGTGGAGGACCCCGTGCACGTCGTGCGCTTCAACGTGGCCAACCTCATCGCGACGCTCGCGACGCACGAGCTCAAGACCGGCACATGGCCCGAGCTGATGGCGTTTATCAACCACGCGGCCGCCAGCTCCGAGGAGAGCCAGCGCGAGATCAGCATGAAGCTGCTTCAGTTGCTGGGTGAGTCAATGGGCACGGTGCTGCAGCCGTTCTTCAATGACCTGAAGCCGCTGTACGCCAACCTGCTCCAGGACCCACAGAGCCTCAAGGTCCGCATCGTTACGATGCGTGCCGCCTGTGGATTGATTGAATTCCTGGAGGAGCCCGACCTTCGGGCCTTCCAGCCTCTGGTTGGTCTCATGATTGATGTGCTTCAGCAGTGCATCGTCAACGGCGCTGAAACGGAGGCCGTTGAGCTTCTTGACGTGCTGTCGGAGGTGGCCAACCACCCGTTCCCCGTGCTTGACCAGTCGCTTGTCGGCTTCATCGAGATGCTGCTGCAGATCATTCTGCACGAGTCGCTGGAGACGCGCACACGCGCGTCGGCGGCCTACGCGATTGGCGAGTTCGTCAAGCGCAAGCCCAAGGCCATTGGCAAGAAGGGGCTGGTGACCAAGATCTTCACCACCATGTTGGACATCATTGCCAAGGATGACCGTGCCATGTGCGGTCTCATCTCGAACGTGCTGGAGCGCGATCAGGCCGACCACGAGGAGGATGACGACGACGAGTCGCCTGGTCACCTTGCGCAGCAGACCCTGGACACGCTTGCTCTCAGTGTGCCAGCCAAGTACGTCAACGGCGTGGTGTTTGGCATCTGCAACGAGTACATGCAGTCGACGGACGCAATTCGTCGTAAGGCTGGCGTGCTCGCTCTGGGTATCCTCTCGGAGGGATGCTGCGAGGTCATGTGCCAGAACATCAAGGAATTGCTTCCGCCCGTGTACGGTGCCGCTCAGGATGCCGATCAGCGTGTGCGTGGCGCGGCGTGCTTTGCTCTTGGTCAGTTTGCTGAGTTCCTGCAGCCGTCCATTGCTGAGCATTACTCGGAGATTCTGCCGCTCGGTATTGCCCTCCTCGACGATAACACGAAGGAGATCAAGGCCACTGCGCTGTATGTTGTGGATGAAATCACGCAAAGCATGGAGAGCCACGAGGCGATGCCGTACCTGGACACTCTTGTCTCGAAGCTTATTGCCGTGCTTCGTTCGTCTACCCCGCAGCTGCAGAAGATGTGCCTCGATGCGTTGGGATCGATTGCCGTGGGCGCGAAGGACGCGTTCTTGCCATACCTGAACGCGGTTGCTGAATTGATCCAGCCATTCACCAGCATCACCGACCCCAACTTCTTCTTCTTGCGTGGTGCGGCGATGGAATGCCTTGGCTACCTTGCCGTTGCGCTTGGCCCGGAAGCGTTCCGTTCGTACTACGACCCGTCAGTGAAGTTTGTTATGGAGTCGTTTGCGTTCAACGACTCGGAGTTGAAGGAGCAGTCGTTTGTGTTCTTCATCAACCTCTCGAGTGTGTATAAGGAGGATTTTGCGCCGTACTTGGATCAGGCTGCGACGCTTGTGCTCGAAACGCTGTTGAGCGACGAAGGAATCAACCTCATGAACAACGACGATGCGCTTCCGGAAGGGCTCCAGTCGGATGACGAGGAGGAAGGCGACGAAGATGATGTGCTGCGTCATATCAGCATTCGCACGGATGCGTTGAACGCCAAGGTTCGCGCGATTGCTGCCGTTGAGGAAATGTCGCTCAACTGTGGCCAGATCTTTGAGCAGTACATCCCCAAGTTCCTGGAGGCGTTGGCCCATCTGACCGAGTACATCCACGAGGATGTTCGTGCAGCCGTGGCGGAGGCGCTTGCTGGTCTGGTGATCTGCTCGTTTGACGCTGCTCACCCGGACAGCGCTGATACGCAGGTATGGGTGAAGGGGGACTTCAACAAGAGCATTCTCACAGATCGTAACCAGGTTATCCTCAACGCCGTGGTGAAGGGTCTTGTCGATGAGCTGATGCAGGATGTGGAGGAAGTCGTTGTCGAGAAGTCGTTGAACGCGTTGAAAATCTTGTCTGGCCGCATCGGTCCGGTTGTGACGATGGACCACATGACCAAGATCACCGAGACGGTGACCAACATCCTCAAGCACGAGCACGATTGCCAGGCTGGCCTTGAAGAAGACGAAGATGATGATGCCGAGGGCGGCTCGGTGTTGGAGGCTGCGTCGGAGCTGGTGGGTGTGCTTGGCAAGTGCTACGGTGAGCACTTTGTGCAGCCGTTCGACGCGATGTTCCCGCTGCTGCTGTCCTTTGCGACCGGTCTGCGTGCGGATCGCGACCGTGCTGCCGTCGTGGGCTGCTTCGCTGAGGTGCTGCGCGAGATGGGCACTCCTGGCCTTGCCTACGTGGAGCGTGTGTTCCCCGTGGTAATCCAGGGTTTGACCTCGGAGAACTACGTCCTGCGTGCCAACAGTGCGTTCTGCATTGGTATCCTCGCCGAGGTGAGCGGTGCCAATCTAGCCAGCATGTATGAGCAGATTCTGCACGCGTTGCACCCTCTGTTTGACCAGGAAGCGAACGATGACGTTGTCACGGATAACGCTGCGGCAGCCGTCGCACGGTTGATCATGACCAACCTGGCGGGTGTGCCCTTGGAGGCGGTGCTGCCTTTGTTCCTTGGCGCGCTCCCGCTCAAGGCGGACTTTGACGAAAACCCGGTCGCGTTCAAGTGCCTGAACGGTCTTGTGGCGACGCGCAACGCCACGGTGATGAACATGATGCCGCAGGTGGTCGAAGTCTACGCCAAGGCACTGGCGGACGACTCGAACCTCGAGGACGAGGACCAGGAGCAGGTAAAGCTGGCTTTGCGTGGCCTCTTTGGTGAGTTTGAGGCACAGATGACGGGTGTGCTCGCACAGATGAGCCCCGAGCTGCAGGCATCTCTGCACGCGGCGCTTCAGTAAGTAGAATGGGATTTCTCCCTGTGTTTTTCTTCCTCATTTTGATATAGATTCAGTGTTGGTACTTGCTTTTGCAGTGCGTCATGTGTTTGGTTGGGTCGCGTGTGTGTAAGAGTACTCTTGGGACTGGCAATCTGCTGCTCAATCCGCCTCAGTCCGCTAATACCGTCTGTGGCTCCACGGTGTAGAAGAGCACCATGGGATGGAGGTACAGAACGCAAACGTTTTTGTGTGAGTTTCGTGACGTAGTACATTTGACATGCAGTGACGCCGGTACTAAACTGAAAGGCCTGAGTTGTCTGCCAATCTAGTCTGCCTTGGAGCCTACTGCTGAGGCTTCCAGGTGCGCGCGAAGCTTCTCGAGCGAGCGGAAGCGGTGCGAGATGCTGTTCTTGGTCGCCTTGTCCATCTCGGCGAACGTGGTTTCAAACCCGTCGGGCTGGAACACCGGGTCCCATCCAAAGTTGGTTGGTCCGCGCGCTGGTACGATGCGTCCGTGGGTCTGCCCCACGAAGAGCACCGGTTCATGAATCGCCTCCCCCGTGCGATCCGCGAACGCGAAGATGCACTGCGCGTAGGCCGACTTGTCCTCGTACGCAACCAGCAGGTTGTTGAGGCCCTCGTGACCGGTCTTGTCCAGGAACCACTTGATATAGGGGCCGGGCAGACCGCCCAGCGCATTGAAGCAGAGTGAGGTGTCCTCCACGAGCACCGGGCCCGCCACCTGCGCCGCCGCGAGCCGGCACTTTTGCGCCGCGATCTCGCGCGGCTCGCCCTGTAGCTCGGGCAGGTCCAGCGCCTGATTGCGCAGCTCAAAGGGGAAGTCGGCGCCCAGGATGGCCACCACCTCGGCCAGCTTGTTGCGGTTGCCCGTCACGAACGTCACCACGGGCTTGGCGCTCATGGCGATCAAGATGGAATTGGATTGGACTGGATGATAGGCGTCGCAAGAAGTGCGAGTGCCTGCCTGTATACATCCCGACTCTGGCCTATTATCCGTATTTCGTATACGGTACACAATGACGCTCCACGATGGTATACGAATTCGATCATGAAAGGTCGCAAAGTCGAAGAGATTCTATTGGCAATGATGCCTGTGCATGCTGTTTTACCACTGGTGTTGTCATTTCGTATGCACCACCACCACGGGCTCATCGCTCAGCAGTAGCCCATCTCGCCCCTCGCTATCGCCGCCCCCCTCCTCTCCACCTCCTCCTCATCGCGATGCTGCCGACGTTCCAGCTGCAGTTGCGGCAGCCCATCCTCGAGCGCGTGGCCGAGATCGGGCGCTTTGATGGTAAGCACCCGTCGCTCGCCTGCGGCACCACGGCGGGCAAGGTCTTCTTGCATTCCCCCAACGACAAGAACGAAGGCGACGCGGATGGAGCGGGCGCTGCCGTCATGTCACCGGGCAGCCACCAGCCGCGCGACCCGCACGTGCGCTTCCTCAAGCTCAACCGCAAGGTCTCGGCGCTCACGGCCGGCCGGTTCACGGGCACGGACGCGGGCGACGCTCTGCTCGTGGGCACTCAGTCCAGTCTGCTGGCCTACGACGTGGAAAAGAACTCGGACATCTTCTACAAGGACGTGCCCGACGGTGTGCATACAATGCTGTTCGCGCCCATGCCCCTGCTCAAGGGGACTAGTTCCGGTGGTAGTGGTGGTGGTGGGAATGACGCGAGCAGTAGCACACTGGCGCCGTCACAGATGATCGTCGTGGGCGGCAACTGCTCGCTGCAAGGCTTTGCTCGTGACGGCAGCGAGGTGCTCTGGACAGTCACGGGTGATCACGTCCGCGCGCTCGCACTAAGCGACATCACGAGCCATGGACGGCGCGAGCTGGTCACGGGCTCGGACGATTTCGAGTTGCGCGCGTTCCATCACGACGAGCTCGTGTTCGAGGCCACCGAGACGGCCGCTATCGTGGCGCTCACGGCCATCACCAAGCACACGTTTGGGTATGCGTTGGCCAATGGCACGGTGGGTGTTTACCGCGGGCGACAGCGCGCCTGGCGTGTGAAATCGAAAAACATCCCGACGGCCTTGCACGCGTATGACGTGGACGGCGACGGCGAGAAGGAGATCGTGATCGGGTGGAGCAATGGCAAGTTTGAGGCCCGCCGACTTAGCAACGGAGACGTGCTGCACAAGGAGATGCTGGCCGCGCCTATCGCCGCGATCGTGTCGGCCGACTATCGCATGGATGGCCAGGAAGAGGTAATCTGCTGTACCCGCGACGGCGAGATCCGTGGCTACGTCACGGCCACGGGCATGGAGCTAGCCAACGCCGGTGTCGCGAGCGACGACAACCGCGCATTGGCTGAGGAGAAGGAGGTGGCGTCGCTCTCCAAGAAGAAGGCCGCCATCCAGCTCGAACTCAAGTCGCTCGAGGCGCAGACCGGCACCGGTAGCGGCGCGTCACGGGCCCAGGGCGGGCTACGTATCCGCGCGGGCACCAAGATTCGCATCACCAACGTGTCCACGCGCAACTCAAACGCACTCGAGCTCGAGGTCGCGACGGATGCCGAGTACGCCATCCGCATGGTCATCCTCTACGAGCATGAGGTGGGCCTCTTTGAAGGCGAGTCCCTGGTCGTTCGCCCCACGCAGCCCACAGCCGCCGTCACCGTGGCGCTGCCGCTCACCAAGCACCAGGCTGCCAAGCTTGAGTTGAAGGTACTCGTGGGCATGCGGGGCAGTAACCAGTCGTGCTTCCATGTCTTTGAATCCACCTACATGCTACCGAAGTTTGCAGCCTTCCATCAGCTCACCGCGGAGCCGTCGCCAGCGCCACAGGGCAGCGTGCGGTTCCATACCCCCGTGAAGACCCAGATCATGTGCTCGTGGCTGGAGTCGACCTTCTCCATCACGACGCCCACGCAGGCCGATTCGAACACGGGGAACCTCGACGTCTTCTTCCGTGGCTACCGCGACGGTGCGCCACTGATCGTGTCGTTCTCGGCTAACGAGACGGTCATTCGCACGGATGACATGGCTCTCGCGGCCGAGCTCGTGCAGGACATGTGTACGCACCTGGAGTGGCGGGAATTGGACTCACTGGCCGAATTCCCTCGGCAAATGGATGAGCTCAAGGGGTTATTGCTGCGCGTGGACGAGTGCAACGCCATCCGACTCAAGCTCACGGGCGAGATGGCCGACGACTCGAACCAGGTCAAGGCCCTGGTCATCCGCGTCGAAGATGCGCGCCTTCTTAACGACATGTACGTATACCTTTCGTATGCGATACGATGGGGAGGTGGTGGTCACCCTCTTCCTCGTCTTTGACGAACCGATAATCAATGGCTGACATCTTGTCGGTTTTCTGCTGTCTGTCGTCTGTCGTCTGTTGTCTGCTGTCTGTTGTCTGCTCCCTTGTGGGGTCGAAGGCACCACATGCGGCGGTACTACGCCGAGCTGTTTTCACTCAACAACCAGTTGCTGGGCGAGTACACCAAGCGCAGCACCAACCACCAGTCGCTGCTGGACGCCCTCAAGGACGTCAACGCCATGATCCAGCTCGCGGCCAGGCTTCGCTTCGGTATGGCCAAGGCCAACGTCGTGGCGGCGTGCCGCAAGGCCATCAAGAACAACAACATCCACGCACTCTTCTACATCTTCCGCACAGGCAAGGAAGAGCACCAAAAGTAAACAAGCAAAGAACGAGAAACATCGAAGCCAACAACACGTACTACTAGGCAACGCAACCCAATGATTGATGACCCCAACTCTTCTTTTCTACCTCAGTAGCAGTAGTGTGCCATTGACTGGCCGACTGGTAGTTCATCGATTGCTACGCTTCACCCACTACGAATCGCCCCACCATGATTCCTCACCGGGTGCTGGTTCTTCATTTCCTTCAAGGCGCCGGTGCCCATTCTGGGCCCCATCAACACCAACGCCCATGCCAAAGCTAAAGCCCGAGGCTGATGCCGTCGTTGCTTCGACACGTTGGCGCTGGCTCGCGCGTGGTCGCTGCCTCTCCTCCTCTTCCTCCTCCTCGTCCAGTGGGAGCCATGGCGCCTGCTCGTCATGCGCTTGCTCACTGGCGTACTCGTCGTCAAAGTCCTGCTCCTGCTTGCCCTCGCCATCATTCGCTGCTCGCTGGCGCTTCCGCGAGCGACGGAACGGCGTCGCTGATGCACCACGCATCGGTGTGGGGGACTCCATCGCGTCCTCATCCTCAAACGTGATCCGCCGAACAATGTTGGGCGTTCTGTCATACACACCATAGAGGAGAAGATAATTAGAACACCTTTCTCAGAGAAGAGAGAGAGACAGTCTCACAAGGACATCTACGTACTTGATTGTAGGCACTGGTCGTGGTGGTGGTCGTGGTGACGGTGACGGTGACCGCGACGGTGGCATCGCAGGAGGTGGTGGCTCGTACGGGTCTCGTGGCCGAGAGGCTATCGAGCCAGCCGTCGCAGCAAGCGAACGAGCGCCGCGCTTCCCACGCGGGTAAAGCGGTGGCTTGGGCGACACCAACCGGTCCTTCGTCGTGCCAAAGGCACGCTCGTGGGAGCGCTTGAGTAACACGGATGGAGACGGTGGCGGTAGTGCAGCTGCTGTCGTCGTCGTCGTCTTTGTTGTAGCTGGAGCAACTGGCCGGTCGGCTGAACTGGATGACGACGCCCTGGTGTCCACTGTTAAGTGCTGCGTGGGTGGCTTGGCAGAGTTGACAGCAATAGCTGACCCACGCGTCGCACGGGGAGATGGCTTGGGGTTGGGCTGTTGCTGCTGCTGTGGCTGTGGCTCAGGCGTGGGGCGGCGGTAGCGGAACGTGAACAGCTCCGACAGCGGACGTGGTGGGGGGCTGGGGCGTGGCGGCCACGCTGACCGCCGCACGTTGCGGGCAAACCCCGTGGGCGAGCTCAGTTCAAGATCCGATTGCTTCTGGTTTGGCTGACGGTGTGGTTCTGGCTGTGGCTGCGGCTGAGGTTGCTGTTGTTGTTGTTGCTCGGCTTGCATGCGTTGTGTGATCCTCGAGAGTACCGGTGGTGCCCGTGGTGGCATGGGCACATGAACCCTGGTGGCGGTGCTGGTGGTGCTGGCGTAGCTGGGCAATCTCCACGGCAACGCGTCCTCGCCGAGCAAGCGCGAGTCACCACCACCGCCACTATGGTGGCGTGGTGATGCCACCGCGGCGCTGTGCACCGCCTCCTCGAAGATGGGCGACGCCGGTCCGTTGCGCGCATCCATGCCCGTCCGTCGACGAGGGCTCGCGCCTGCACGCCCCTGGGCGGTGCCACGACTGTTCTCGGCGCCATCCAGTCCACGCGCATGTCGCCGCCAATGCGCCACCAGGTCGTCACTATATGTACGCGCGGTCGGCGAGGGTACTGACGATGAAGTCACCGCCCTGGATACCAACGGATGCGCATTTCGACGGGGCGAGGCCATGCGCGCATGCTTCGTGGCTGGTGCAGAGCGCGGTGGTACATTCATAGCCGTCACCACCTCCACATCCTCATTCACGCTCGTGGGCTCCGTCATCTCCCCCTTCTCCTTCGTCTTCTTCTTCACCTGGTTCTGCTTTGGCTTTCGCTTCTTCGCGTCCTCCTTCGTGGCCACGCGGTCGTCCGCCGCCTCCCTCTCCTGGCCAGCGACCCGCGCGTGGCTCCATGTCTCCAGCGCCTGGATCTGCGCCTCCAGCTCACGCTTGCGGCGCCGGAACCGTTCGGTCCGTGGCGCCGGCGCCTGCGGCACCAGTCGGCGGTAGTGGTGCCGCAGCCACGCGCGGTCATGCGGACCCTGTGGCAGCTGAAGCCGCAGTCGGCGCCGGAACAGCAGGGGCACCACCACATCCAGCAGCAGCAGCAGCACACCCGCATACAGGCACATGCGGAAGAGAAGCGCCTCCTCGTCCACGGGCAGCTTCAGCGCGCGCGGCTGTGGCGGCGGCACCAGCGCCACCGCTCCACCTGAGGTCATTGTCATCCTGCTTTGCCCGTTTGGAATGGCCGTTTTCGCGCCCACGGGATCGAATCAATCTCCCTTAAAGCGCTGGGATCAGACTCAGACGCAAATAAGAACATGGGGTCAGACTCAGACGTGAAAAATGTGCGTGCCTGGCTGGGACCATGGATTGGCCTGGCTGCTCTGGTGATGGAGGAACGCTTAGGCTATGGAGGACACACTGATCACACATTTCGCTCTGTCTCTGTTTGTTCATAGGCACGCACTTCACTACAAGACGCTGGCGTGCTGCTACTGTTGGGGTGGGTTCCCTAGTGGAGGTTGTCTTGGAACGATTCCGCCCCACGCCGCTTTTCGAAGCTGAGCTTCAGTTCGCTCACTTCTCCATCTCTACCTCACTCGCTTCGAGTTCTACACGAGTTTCATTTGCCCGGGGGAGGGGACAGGCATTGCCTTGCTCTCCACCACGACAGTCGCGCTGCATTTATCTAAACCGCTTCATCGAGATGTGGATCAACGACTTGAGGCCACGGAGCCAGTCCTTGTGCTGCGCCCAGTCCGAGCTCGTCAACGCCACGTAAATGGTCTGCGCCGAGTTGAAATCCCGTTGGCCAAAGAAGCCCACCATCTCATGTAGTCGGCCAACGATCGCGGGTGTCAAGTCGCCCACGTTGAGTTTCGTGAACAGCACCTCCTTGCTCTTGAGGATCTCCGTCATTTGCTTCTGCTCCATCTGTCAGGTCCCAATAAACAACATTTGAAAAAGTCAGATCCGGTGCCTGACAAGCTGCAACCAAGTCACCCACAACAAAAACAAAATTCAAAAGACCCTTACCATCGTCAGTGGCAAGCCTTGCAACTGCGCCACGAGATCGTTCAGCATGTTCACAATGGCCATATCCTGCGGTGACACATTTTCCGTGCTCCCGGGAACCACATTTTCAAACTTGTTCGCTGGTTGAGAATTCGCCATTGGTGACAGCACAGCCGACGTCGCGTTCTGGTACTTCATCGTCAATTCCTTGTTCCCGACACTGCTCACAAACCCATCCTTCTTCTGCGCGTTCATGTCCACGGGCTGCTTTGCGATACGAGACGACCCAGCGGTGGTTGCATTTGCCAGTAAGTTAACGCCTGTGCCCTGGGGCACGGGCGTCGCACTGTAGCCACCACCCGGCATAGGATAGGCAGCGGGCATACCCCCTCGACCAGAAGACGGCGGACCCGCAGAGAATCCAGGCGATGGCTGGCCAGGATAGCTCGGTTGCGGACGTCCAAAGCCCGGCTGTTGCTGCTGCTGTTGCTGGCCCGGATAGGCATGCGGCTGCTGTGGCGCACCGTAACCTGGCTGCTGCTGGCCAGGATACGCTGGCTGCTGTTGCATCCCGTAACTCGCTTGCTGTGGCTGTGCACTGTATCCTGGCTGAGCAGCCGACGTGGCAAACGCATTCGGTGTCTGGTAACCAGGCTGCTGCACCACCACCGGCTGTCGGTTGAATGATTGCACAGGAGCCTGTGGTTGCTGGAACCCTGCAGACTGCGCCGCGCCGTACCCTCCTGCGGCTTGCTGACCATACCCGCCGGCGGATTGCTGGCCGTACCCACCAACCGCCTGTTGCTGCTGCCCCGCATATGCGTTGGCAGCCGGCTGCGCGGCACCATATTGGTCCTTGGCGGCATAACTTTGCTGCATTTGCTGCTGCGACACCGGGATGACATTCACCACCTCGAACGGGAACTGAGGCGGCTGATAGCCAGGAACGGGGGCAGCATTGTAGATACGATCCCGCAGGATCGCACAGCTAATGTCGGAGAACCGAGCATACTTCGCTGCAATATCGAGTCGACCTTGTGCCGCCATCTACGTTACACAACATACCGCACACAAGTGCAAATGTTAATACCAAGCGCAGCAAGATAATGTCACCATCAAAATCGACACCGTAGAAACGTACCAGTGACGAATACTCCGCAAAGCGGTTCGATACCTCGGGCCCCATGGCCTGGTCCGAGTGGTCGACAGCCTGAGAAAAGATCGACACCTTCTCCACCAGCCGTTGCAAAGCAAACGTGTACCCGTTGGTCTTGGCCTCGACCTCGCTTTCCTTCACCCATGCCGCCACTGTCTTCTCCACGTTGACCGCGCACATGTAGCAGAGCGTTGCCGAGTGCAGATCGCCCGACGATTCCAGGCGCCACGCCAACTTGTCACACAGAGACGGGAACTCTTCGCTCTTGGCATACGTGCTCAGGATCGCCAGTGTTTGGCGCCACTCGGCCAGGTCTGATTCTTCCACGAAGCCAGAGAGCTCGTTCTTGATGACCGCCGACACCACGCGCATCACGGGCCGCGTTTGATGGGCAAAGAAGGCACGCTGTGTCTTCTCCCACAACGGAGGGCCACCGCATGATGCCAACAGCAGCGCATCCGCAAACTGGTTGTAATGCAGGCAGCAGTTGACGGCTACTTCAAAGTTGCCCACCAAGAGCGCCTGCATGAGCGTGGCCTCGGACTGCTCCGTGTACATCGGCGTGGGCGTCACATCGAGGCGTGGACTGTCATCCTCAATCTTGGGTAACGCACTGGCAAGTGCAGACACGCCATCGAGTGGAGAAGAAGCGTCGGCATCCGCACCATTGGGCTGATACTCGGATGAAAACACATCCTCTGCACCCAGTCCAGACTAAAGCCGAGCATCAGCAACAAACAAAACACACACACACAGACGCTATCAGTCACAACAACACGCTTCGGCAAACCAGGCTGCCATCGACTGCAGTCCGAGCCACCTCCCATCAACAACGTACGTCAATGCGCTCGTTCATTAAGTTCTCGGGCTGTTCCAGCGGAGCGGCCGGTTCCGGTGGACAAAACTTGTTGTTGAGCTCGTTGATCTTCTCGGCATCCAATCCGAGGTGAAGCAAGAGGTGCTGTCGCGCATCCGTTTCAAACAGGATCTTCATAAAGTTCCACACGCTCGTCTCATTGGCCGTGCGAGCGTTGGTGGCCTTGTATTCACAATGCGCCTTAAAGTCCTTGGCCTCCAGTGCGCGGTCCAGGTCTTCCGCCTCGGCCACCAACGAGGCCTCGGTGGCCACGTGGTGCAGGTTAATCAACCGACGCCGATCGTTCGGGTTGGCCCCGGGTCCTTCTCGTGGGTTCCGGATCGTGATGAGCTTGCCACCAAAGCCAAAGCAGGCTCCAGCGGGGCGCCGCAGCCACTTGGGCGCGCGCACCTCTGGGTTGCCGCCGCCCGAGAGGCCCCAGACCTGCACCTTGCCATCCAACGTACAGGCCGAGGCCACGGCGGGGATCTGCGGGGCCCACTGCACGTTCCAGCGCCGCTGGCCGGCGCCACTGCCAAAGAACTGGTCCGAGCCCATGGATGGCGGCGTGGCCTGGTCCGACGGGAGCTCGTAGATGGTACGTCGCGTAAACAGGTCCCAGACCAGCGTGCGATTGTCCTTGGCGCACGACATGAGCAAGCCCGGGTCACTGGGGCACCACGAGAGCGACAGCACGCCAGCGGAATGCTCATGAAACTCGGCCAACGGCGTGGACGTGGAGTTGCGCAGGTCCCAGAACTTGACCACGGGGCGGTGGTCATCACCCGAGGCCGTGGCGATCTGCAGCCCTTCGTTCGGGTTCCAGGCCAGCGCCGTGATGGCGCCACGCTGCGGGTCACGCAGCTCGCACCAGGGCTTCTTCTGCTTGAGGTCCCAGATCATGACCGTGCCGTTCTGCGAGCCCGTGGCCAGGATGTAGTTGACCTGCGTGTTCCAGGCCACGCTCGTGATCTCGTTCACCGGCTGCTGCGCCGCCGCGAGGCTGGCCCCGCCGGGCATGAACACGGCCGGCGCGTTGAGCTTGTCCAGCGAGATGACAAACACCTCGCCGTCGCTGCCGCCCGAGGCCAGCAGGTGCGCGCTGTCGTCATGCGGGTTGAACTGCAGCGCCGTCACCGCGCCCTTGTGGCGCGAGATGCGGCCAATCTCGCAGAGCGCCGACGCCTTGGCCGGCTCCACGCCCTGCAGCTCGCCGTCAATCATCGCGCGCGGGTTCCAGAGCGTGACCGAGCCATCGGCCATGCCGCCGGCCACGATGCCGTAGGGACACTGGTCGTGGTGCTTGGCCACGTCGCGCCAGGCCAGGCTCGTGAACCGCGCCGGCGTCTTGATCGCGCCCAGCGTCACCATACTCGTGGAGGAATCGCTTAGGTCCATGGCCACGATCTTGAACTCGCCGCCCGTGTTCTCAAAGGCCACGCCGCCGTCGCCCTTGGAGCCCAGCGCTAGCAGCTCAGCGCGCCGCCGCACGGGGCTCCACGCCACGGCCGCGTTCACCTGGATCTCCTTCAGTAGCGACATTCTCTACTGTGCAGTAGATCAACCTTTCAAATCGGGTGTGTTGTGGTGGCACTACGCGTTCCTGTCGTCTTTGCGTCTTTGCGTCTTCTAGGACGAATGACGAGCCGCGAGTTGCGTGAGGGGCTGCGCTGCGCTCGTGGGCTTGCGTGGATGCCGCTGGCTGGATGGACAATGCGGCGCCGCTGGGTGGCTCGTCAGGAAGGGAGGAGCAGCGAGTGATACGCGTGCTTCCGGCCGTGGGGAGTGACTGACTTTCTGGTCGCGATGGCGTTTCCGACCGAACGACGATCGCACACGCACTGCCGCGCTTGGGCTCAAGATCCCTCCCCTCCTCCTCCCCTCCGCTCCGCTCCCTCCTCCCCCTGGGTTTGAAACTCCGGCTTTGAGGCATACAGGCACA
Source organism: Pythium grandisporangium (assembly GCA_023336285.1). Classification (NCBI taxonomy): domain Eukaryota; phylum Oomycota; class Peronosporomycetes; order Pythiales; family Pythiaceae; genus Pythium; species Pythium grandisporangium. The sequence goes on from JAADWT010000026.1 coordinate 42,237, forward strand.
ATTACGACCAATCCGACGGCGCCATGGCGAACTATTTGGTCCAATCATGGACTGCCACAAGGAGCATGTCCACGTGTGCTCCGCTCGAGTCCCCCTTCCTTCGAATGCGCACTTAATGGGAGGCATGGTGAGATCAGATGCGAGGAGCTCTAACGCACTTAGCGCACGCGTCATGCGCATTAAAAACTTGGTTTTGGTGTTTTTAGCGGCAAGTGCAGACAATAATTCGAACACCACCAGCACCACCACAGCCCCAAGTAGCACTATGCGCGCGCGCCAATTGTTCGCGGCGCTGCGCGTGTACGTGTGCCCCGATGCCCTGAGCAGTACGAGCTTCACCGCGCTCGAATGCTGTCTGCGAGATGGCGGTGCCGAGCTAGTCACTGACCCAGTGGCGACGGCTGTCACTCATATCGTGTGCCACCCAACCGACTACGCCCGCTTTGCCGACGGTCGGAACGAGCGCTTTTACGAGATCGTGCGCCCCGCGTGGGTGTTTCGCGCGTTCCTGCTGCAGAAGCTTCTCCCCGCAGACTCGTTCAGTGCTAACCCGCGGCTCTTCCTCTCGTCGCTGGCGATCGCGGCCTGGTCCATCGACAAGGACCCGCGCAAGGTAATTGACGGACTGATCGCGCATTTCGGCGGCCAGATCGTCGAGGAGATGGCCGATTCTGCCGGCGCGACACACGTATTGGCATCAGATGCCAGAGGCATTGATGCTTCCATCGTTGCGCGTGCCGAGGCTGAGCGCGCGTTCTGCCACGTGCAGGCCACGGACCGCGCGCTGAAGCAGGCGCTGGCCGCTTGGCACAAGATGCTGCAGGACCAACCATCGGGGGACGACTATGCGCTACCTGACTCGCTGGCTGCCTTCATGGGCAAGGAGGCCGAGCTCGCGCAGTGCCACCAGGTCTCCTTCAGCTGGATCGAAGAATGCGTGCGCCGCAGGACACGCGTGGCCGAGACGCCCTACCTATTGACGGCCTCATCCTCATCGTCTTCATCTCCGTCGTCGACCAGGAAACCCGCAAGAAAGCCACGCAAGGCAGACGGCAGTGAGGTGGTTGTGGAGGGGCTGGGCCTCGAGTCCTGCGCCCGTGTCTACCTCGCGCGCCGCGCGACGTCAATGAACCACGAACTCATGGCGGCCCGCAAGATCTCAGCCGAGCGCGTGGCCGTCATGCAGTCCGCGCTGGCCGGCGCGATCGTGCTCATCGCGCAGCATATCCCGCCACAACTCAAGGAGACGATGGCCGACGTGCTCAAGGCTGCACGGGCCAAGGTGGCCAACGTCCCGCTGGGGGACTCGTACCACGAGATTGTGCGGAAGGTGGTGGCCAATGCGTCCTACGTTGTGTGCCGCTACCAGTCGGGTGTGGAATACGAGGAGGCCGTGCGGCAAAAGAAGAAGGTGGTGAGCGTGTACTGGGTGCTCGCTGGAGTTGGTACGTACGCGAGTGAGCGAGGTTTTCCCGGGGTGGGAAAGGTAGAACACTCACTTTCTCTGAATGATTTGCTCTTTTGATGATCCGATTGTTTAGGTGCTACCCCCGGTCAAGGTGGAGAGCTGCGAGAGGCGCTGTATACCCCGGTCAAGTGCTTTGGGGGCATCCCGGAGATGCAGAACCTCGTGGTCACGCTCTCCGCTTTCAGCAGTCGCACGGTTCCGACGCGCGAGGATGTGCAGATGGCGATCCAGGCCACCGGTGCCTGTGTGTTGCCCGTGCTGTCACGCTCCCACTCGACCCACTTGCTGTGCTACGAGGCCATGGGGGAGAAGTTTAAAAAGGCGCAAAGCTGGCAGTTCCAGAACATCCTGCGGCCTGACGTACGTGTGCTGTCCATGGGTGCAAGGAAGACATTGGTGCTGGGTTCATGCTAACTGATGTTGTGGTCTGTATGGGTGGGTACATGTTTTCACTGTGTTGTTTTGTTTTGTTTTGTCTTTTTGCTTTTTTTTGCCTGGTGGCGGCACGTGACGTACTGCATGTAGTGGCTGCTTCAGTGTATTGTGGAGTGGACGTACGTCAATGAAAGCTCGTACCGGATTGCGAGCCTGGCGAATGATGTGGTGCCATCGTCAATGAACGAGTCAGCCGTACTATCGATAGACAAAGAGAACCCAGTGCCTCTTGTTGATGACAAGCACGAGGAAGAGCAAGTCCATCCACCCGAAACACATCCCAAAAAGACAGCTGCAATCATCACCACGACAGTTCCTGTGGCAAATGCACGCTTCGACGTGGTGGATCTTCTGGACGAATTGGCTGAGGGATCACCCAAGACAAAGGACCCCGACGTTGTGAAGCCCCAGTCTGGAGGGCTCGCCGCTGAAATGGCGGACAAACTGTTTGATACGCCGACAGACGCTGAGAAGAAGAAGAATGCGAAGAAGACTGATCACACCGCTGCCACGGAAGCATCAGACCTCCCCGATGAATTTGAATTCCAGTTTGGGAAGAAGAACAGGGCTCGCGCTGCGAAAACGAAAGCAAATGAAAAATCCGCATCAATGGGTACTAGTGGTGCGAGTAGTCCGGAACCTGAGCAAGAGGTCGACGAGGGAGCACGAACAAGTCAAGCAGTCACTGCTGCGAAGAAACCAGCGAAGAAGGTGAGTCCGTGTGTCTGTATGACCCCTCGTATAACTCTCACTCCTCGTAGGTCCGAGCCATTGACTGATAAGGAATTTTGTATGCGATTCACGTTGGAATAGGCAGGTGCAACAGGTGGTCGTAAGCGCAAGAGCGACGCGACAGATTCCAAGGCGGCGCCAGTGGAGAGCGAGAACAATGCGCTGACAGCAGCAAGCGAGAAGCGAGCGAGCAAGAAGAGCAAGGTGGCAGCGACGCCAGCGAAATGTCCATCCGGTAGCGAAGCAGAGGAAGACGCGTTGACGAGCACCACATCCAACGGCAGCAGTAGCAGTATAGGCGCCAAACGCGCGAGGTCGGAGCGCATCTTCTTGCTTACGGGCACACGCGAGGAGACTGCCATGAATGAATCCATCATCCTCGGGTTGGGCGGCAAAGTCAGCCAAACGGGGCGCAGCTTCGACCCAGCCTGCACGCACATCATCTGCAGCGAGCTCAAGCGAACCGAAAAGTTTGTCTCTGGATGCGCCGCTGGGAAGGTAAGCTGGTCCATATGCTCTCTCGTGCTCTCGTGCCAAGGAAGGAGGCTCCATGCTGATCGGATGGATATGGTGCTGTTGGTTGGTGTTGCTCTGTCTTGCTATTTGCCATTGTAGTGGATTCTGAAACAATCCTATTTGGAAATGAGTGCCGAAGTCGGTCGGTTCGTAGCCGAGGACCCTCATGAGTGGGGCCCCAAGGACGTCTACACAGGGCTGATGGATCCACGCATTTGGCCACAGGCACCAGGGTTCTGGCGAAAGGCACGGGCTGATGGAGACCCCGGTGCGTTCCAAGGCTGGCGCTTCCTCGTGCATGCGAAGGCCGTGCCACCACCAGCCATGTGCGAGTGTATCGTGACCGCCAGTGGTGGCCACGTGGTGCCGCTCACCAAGTCACTGGACGTGGCGTCGCTCGCGGCCGAGGCCATGACCGACACGCCCGTGATTGCGCTGATCACATCGGGGCTGCCTCCGCGGGATGCCTGGCTCAAGAAATTCCGGGCTCATGGCCTGCCGTGCATCAACGCGAGCTTCCTCATTGACTACTTGACCAAGGACCAGACGCGGCGTCCGCGACTGGAGGACTACGCACTGTGAGGGAGAGAGCGAAGAAGACGAAGAAGAAGCCATCCAGCGATCACGTGTCAATGGGACAGTCATTCCACACACACACTCAAACACCCTATCCCAGTCCAGTCGTGGCGCCAGTATATTGGTAGCTGCAGTACAGTGTAGCTGTCTATAATACGCGGCGAGTATACCCTGACGACCGAGCTTGAACGAGAGCTAATGATGATCTTCGAGGAGATCGGGCTCGCCCTTGTATAACTAACATGATAGAACACACACACACACATACATACACATACGGCACACCAGGATGCAAGCCAGTTGTTACTGCGCCATGTTGCTGTTGTACAGAGTGTGGGGGACGCCCACAAAAGCAAAAGCAAACGCAAGCACCGACCTCGTAAAAGCGGGAATAGCCTCCAGCCAGCACCTTCACAGTCGGCCGCGCGTCGACGTGATCGCTCTCGCCATCTCTATCCTCCTCCGCCACCTGCAGCCGCGCCAGGAAGCGCTTGGCGCAGCGTGGGCCACGCACCTGGCTCAGCATGCAATGGAACACGACCACAGGCGCGTGCCGGTACTTGCGGATGATGGCGTCCACGTCGTCGTCGTCGCGGAAGCCCCACTCGGGCAGGTTGACCGCCGAGCGGATGTGGCCGCCGGCAAAGTCGTCGTCGCGCACGTCAATGACCACGGGGGGAGGCGCCGTGGTGTCGCGCAGCGCCGCCGCCAGCTCCGACGGCGCGATGTACTCGGGGCGAAGCACTCGCTCCATTTTCGTTTCGAATTGTGTGTCAAATTTTCAATAGCTGTTCGGCTTGCAATTTCTATTGGCTAAAACTATTCGATATGTCGTATTCTAACCAATCAAGTGGGAGGCGAGTCCGCTTTGAATATGACGGCATGAGCGAGCGTAAGGATGAAGGATCATCCGATACGTCCGTGGTTCTATGGATGGCTCTGCATGTGGATGATCTTCCAAGGCTGAAGGTATGGCACACTGTCAGTGCATTTTTTCCTGTGGTTCCATAGATATCGAGTTCACAACGCATAGATACGAGAAGTCAAAGCAAATATGTTGAAGATGCCGCTACTCAACTCGCCTCCACGCCGAGCTCGGCGATTTGCACCTCCGAGGGTGGACGGCCGGTGACAAGCTGATAGGAAGGATAGCAGGCACAGCCAGTGCCGATCAATTCTGTTAGAAGCACTGCAGTAACCATCCGAATAATCAGTTCAACTGGGCGCACCTTGCAGACAAAGTTGAGGATCTGCACGTTCCCTACTTCCATGAGGGTACGTGGGCCGTAGGCGAAGAACTTGACCTTCTTAAGATCAGCATCCAGTTCCGATACAGACGCCAGGTACCTGTAGCACCACGCGATATGTATTGCGAAACATGTCGGCACAGTTCCTGATAAATACTCCGGAGTAGCAAGTAGTGAGTGAGTCACGTGTGATCAGCAGCAATGATACTTACAGTTGACTCTCAAAGGTCTTGAGCAACTGGGCCACGTCTCCCAACTGGCGGTGGTCTTTGCTGGGGGTGATAGACGAATCCAAAAGCGCCAACTGTTTCCACAGATCATCTACGTGACAGCAATTTTCCGCATCCATTAGTATACTAAATCAATCATGATGGAAACACTTGTCGTGGACATACTTTCTGAGAGCTGACGGGCGGGCGCGCACCACAACAAGCCCAACACCATCATGAGGAACCCTCGCGATGCACTTTGGTTGGTCTTGTTCATGAGCTGCAGGTGCTCCTGCGACGCCATGGTGTTAACAATCAGGTAGAGCTCCTTACTTGAGCTGGGATCAACGGCCACGACTTGGTACCCGAACACGTTTTCTAATTGCTTCTTGGCCTTCTGGAAAAACCACCTAATGTACAGGGACCGCAATGCACATGATACCCGTCAATAAGATGCCCGGCAATGCTCGATACAGTAACGAGTGACCTGAAACGCAAGAGGTTGGCCCTTCTTACCTGGAAACATTCTTGTGCTTGGGAAACACTTCCTTGCTAATGTCAGCAAACCGGATCGGCAGCTTCAGACCCGCCTTGTATAGCATGTAGCGCACGAGCTGCGCTGTCATGTCCTCAATGGCCTAGTAGCAGCAGCAACACCATCATGGACACGCATACAGGGTCAGCATCCTATCCACCATGTCCAAAAGCCATACCAACCTCGCTGCCCACTCAAGTGACACAACATCGTCCTACCTTGGCCGAGAGCTGGCCGACCTTGGACGGAATGTTTGGTGGCTTGCTGCGGCTTGACTCGTTCTCCTGGGAGGCCGGTGTCTGGCTTGCAGACAATTGCAGCGCATACTCCGGCTGCGTAAAGTCCAATGCTCCATCGTTCGAGTCATCGCTGCCGTCGCTCTCGTGACCGCCACTGGCGACGACGACGCTGCGCGCAGGAACCACACTCACTGTCGTTTGTTCGTTCTCTGCGTCGCCAGCATCGCTGGAGCCGATGGACGCAGCATCATTCAGAATGTCCTCATCGCTGTCCTCCGTCGCGCGTACTGAAGCGGGATAGCAATTGATCCAACCACACACATCCAGAGTCAGAGAAAACGAACGACACTATTAGAGACACCAGCATATCCGCCTCGTGCACAGCATGATAACACAGTGGTGCGTACGTGAGGCAATGCGCCGCTTTTGCTTGCCGCGGCCGCGGCTGCCGCCGTCATTAGCGCTTCCCGTTCGCTTGGGTGCCATGCTTTCTGAATGCCCTTCCATTCAGGGGTTAGCTTAAGGGGATCCGCTCCCCAGGTTCCCCGCGCAAAACCCTCCAACGGTGTTTAAAACACATTCACAGATTGCGTATATTTCGGTACTGTCCTGGATCATATAGCGGTATTTCCTGGTAAATTGCCTATCGCGATCTTCTACCGTTGCGCATCCGATTCAAATGCGCTTCTTTGCATGCAAAGCGGATGGAGGGAGCACACGTTCAGGCGCGCGATCAGCGTCACGCTTGTTTGGCTGGCCCACGGCGCTCTCGCTGGTGCTGAGCACACCCAGGCATTTGCCCTTGAGCCACGTCCACATGAGCGCGCCTAATTGCGGCGTCGCCGGGTCTCGTGCCACTGAATAGAGGAAGTAGGCGATCACGGGGAGGAAGAGGAGCGCATTGACCACGATGAGGAACGTCCAGAACTCTTCCAGCGACGAGATGGATACCTGTCGTGGCTTGCCCTCCACCACACCACACAGGGTACACACAAACAAGGCCGCAGTGAGAGGCGCCGCTGACGCAACTCGTACGCTACGAAGATGGTAGTTGCCCATTTTAAAAATCCGATTCGATATTTGGTTTTGACAACGACGATTTGGGCAAACAGCCAGTCTTTTTTGTGTCTGAAACAAAAGCTCATGCACAAACGTGAAGCGTCGCTGTGTGTGTGTCTGGGAATATGCATCGAAGAATTGATTCAAACGGTGAATAATAATCGGACTAGTGTTTCGATTGAGGGGCAAAGATTTGTGCTCCCGCCAGGATCCAAGTGCCTAAGTCTTGGGCAAGAAGCACTAGTCCAGCTACGGCTACTATTGCTGTTGACCAAGCTGTTCATTGCCAAACAAAAATGCTGAGCAGTTGAGAGCAGCGATGGAGGGAGCAAATCTGTTTTCGTGCTTGAAGTGGCATCATCCAGTGCATAGGGGAGGTAATCTAACTGCCAAAGTGGCTGCTTATCGAAACAGACAGAGTCGCCATGGGTACCTCTGGCTCAAAGATGACGCGAGCAGGGAAGGCAACGCTTGTCCAGGCACAGGAGCTGGGCGGGTGGCCAGAAAGGGGACCTGGAGAAGTTCTGGGTCTGGAAGCAAAGGCACAGAAGATGAGAGTTTGCTGTGAGATGCTGATGCCTTTCGGTGTAGCTCTGTTGATCGATTGTTCAGTGGCACCAATGACTTCGGTATGGCTTTGTTGGTGGTCGCTGCGCTGCGTTAGAGCAGTGTCGCGTCTACAACAGATGCAAAACCCCTGCCGTCGTTCTGTTAGCGAACGATACAAGGAATGAGTGCAGCCAGATCGCCACGTTCCTGAAGATCGCGGTCAAGCAGAGCGTGGAGTTTGTTGGTCAATAAAACATGCCCTTAGCCGTGGATGAAGCTCTAGCCTGTGAAATGCTTGACAAGAGGTCGCGCAGAACGACTGCCTCCGTCCTACCTGGGGCCAACTCAAATCACACGACTGGAGAATTGCTGCTGTACCCCAACGCCAGCTCGGGGTACTGCTTTGGTGGGGTGCCTCGGTCCGCACTGAGCACCTCCAGGTCCAGCTTCTGAGGTGGGCCCAGCCACATGGCGTGAACCGAATGGTCGTCTCTCTCGTACCGGGTCAGTGGGTGAACCAAAACGGACAGTGCGCCGCGATGCAGTGTAAACCATGATAGTGCATGCGCCAGTGACTCGTTCGGCACCCACGTTTCGAAACTGCATGTAGCGTGAGGCCCCACGGCACGATGGTTCATTGGAGGTGGCTGGTCCCGCAAGCCTGGTATGATAGCAGGCGTTGCTCCTTCACAAACAACGATGAAGGACGCATGTGCCTGCACTTCTTCCAGTAGTGCGTCGCGCAACTGGACCGCGGCCTCCATCTGCTGCTCACGCCAGTACACGTGGAAATGCCACTCCTTGATCGCCTGCTTCGTGCGGAGTCTCGTGTCAGCGATGGCATTCGAATCGCTCATGTCTAGCTGGTTGGTGCCCAAGGTATTAATAATTCTCTGACCAAAATGCCATGAAGTTTTGCGGTTGATTCCATCAACCATTGCAGATTGGTCAAAAAGAAGCAACCAAACGTTCCACGATTGGTGCAAAATATAATGGGACTTTTGACAGGAAGGTTACGAGTCGTAACCTTCATGTCCATCGTAACTTACGACGGACAAGTCGTCGCATTTTGCAAGCATCACCGCGTCGAGGTGCAATGGAGGTCTTGGCTGCGTCGAGGGAGATAGAGCGGAGATATGGGGACATATTGTGCTAGTGCTGGCGTAGAACTGGAGATCCGTCATGAGCTGTATGGAATCATAGCCAATTGCTGACAATCTCTTAGTTTTCCAAGGGTGTATTCGTAACCAAAACGTATCCATCTCCACTTCAACGTGAGGCGATACATTGCACGATGCGAAAGGCAAACATGAGCATGGCCGTGGCGCCTGTGCTCGTGGCAGGAAGCATATGTGTGATATGATGCAGGGAACTCGTGTGCGTGTGTGTGCATGGGTATATATGGTGGCGAATGCAACGAAAGCACGAAACCATCGAGTCAGTGAGCTCTGGCATGGTTGGGCTTTTGTTGGGACAGACAGACTGATTGGATTGATACAATGCACCAGAGTGGAGTCTATTTTCATGGGCTTCTTCTTATCACACGCTTTAAAATGGGGGTGGAGGTGAAAGATGGCGACTTGGCTGAAGCTTGCATGCTCACTGCTTTAGATCTTGTCAGGCTCTCTATCCATCACTCCACTTCCCCTCCTCTCATCTGTTGGTGTAAGCTGATGAAGGAAGAAGAGAGTGCGAATGAGATCCTGCAGCTGAAAGCAAACCCGGTTTCCCCCCGACCTCAAGGATTATCCAATAACGACCGTCATGTTAGAAGCAGGAGCCCTATCAATAGCGCACTCCACCCTTACAACAATTGGTATCAACGCTATTCGTCTTCGCCAAGGAGGAGCAAGAGGAAGGGAGTGGGAGGACGAGGAAGGGAGCGAAGACGCACGTTTAGAAGTACAAAAGGAAAAGACCCGAGCATCTATTTTTGCCTGTGTGTGTGTGCCTGTGCCTGTGCTTTTGTCTATGTGTGGAGGAGAGGAGGAGGAGGAGGAGGAGGAGGGGA
>JAADWT010000260.1:0-25910 GCA_023336285.1 Pythium grandisporangium
CCCCCCCCCCCCCCACGAGTGGAACCACCCACACGGACCATGAGGCACTCTATCTCTTGACCCACTGGAACTTCTTCCGCGCCTTGGGCTGGCCGGGCTTCTTGCGCTCCACCATTCGCGGGTCGCGCATCAGCAGCTTCTCCTTCTTCAGCGGTGGACGGAACTCTGGGTTAAAGTTCTGCAGCGCACGCGCAATGCCGTGGCGCACGGCACCCGCCTGACCCGTCAATCCACCGCCCTTCACGGTCGAGTACACGTCGAAGTTGCCAATCTCGCCCAGGATCGCAAACGGCAGGATCACATCCTCGCGGTGCGTGTCCCGGACGAAATAGTCCGTCAGGTCCTTCTTGTTGACGCGAATGCGGCCCTCGAACGGGGTCTCGCTGGGCTTGATCCACACACGCGCCGTGCTGGTCTTGCGGCGACCCGTGCCGTAGGCGCGGCCCAGTTCATCCACCTTACGGACGCGGACAACGTTCATCTTGGCCTCCTCCATGGCGCGACGCGCCAGCTTGGCGCGCATACGCTTCTCCTCGTGGATAGCGCTGAGGTCCCGCACCGACTGCAGCCACTGCGGGACACCCTCCTCGGTCACGGCATCCAGGTCCCCTTCAAAGCCCTGCCAGTCCTCCGAGTCGAGCGCGCCCCACCGCTCCTCGTCCCAATCGTCGTCATCGTCGTCATCGTCGTCGTCACGACCCGACGCCTTCAGGTTCTCTTCCTCCTCGTCCTCCTCGTCTTCATCGTCCGAGTCATCATCGTCATCCGAGTCGGAGCCGTCGCCGTCCTGGTCGCCGCCCTGCGTGGGCTTGCCCGTGGAACTGAAGGCCCGCACGAGCGTGGGCATCGCCTGCTGCTGCTGCGTCAACGCGACGCGAACGAACGACGCGCCATGGCCACTGCCATGAGACAGCGATTGCGCCGCGGGGCGGAGGCTGGCCCGCGCGAGCCGCCGCGCGCCTGCGATCAAAAGCGACGCCTTCATGTCTGCGGCTGGTGCTGGTGCTGGTGCTGCGATGCGCTTGCAATTCGCTGGCCCCCCGTAATGCCCACGAGCTCCTCGCCACACACCGCCCTCGGGCGCCAATGGATGGCATTTCAGCCAATCCAATCGACTGGCGATTGGTGATTGGTGGAAAGACGATTATATACGTTTTTGAAGGTTTACGTTCGCTGGCCTGTGAAATTGGATACCGAAAGGGTGTGACGGACACGATTATTTTGTCTTCATAATGGACGGCGCTGTGTCATGAGCGCGAGCGGATACCAACCACCCGCATCTGGGTCTTGTTGCGTACAGACTGGGTCTCCATGAACACTACCATCCAGCTGGCAGTATGGTGTGCCATGCATGTATACTGCGGCTGTTTCAGTGCTGGCTAGCGCCTCGAGCCAGGGAGGCATCGATTGCAGTTCGGTCTCCTCCAGCGAGAAAAATTCCAGACCACTGACGTCGCCTAGTGGTTCCATGGGCAACGAGCGTAGCGGATTATGGCCCAATCCAAGTCCATAGAACGCGATGGCATCCCAGTCACCATCTTCTTCCATCGAGGCATCACCAATACCAAGCGTCGTGATCTGATTCCCGATCAAAGACAGCTCATCGACGGGCAGCATTCGAAGCAGTGGGGGGAACTCGGTAAACGCGCACCACTCAAGATAGAGGACGGCGAGCGAGGACCAGTACTGGGATAGTTCAAGCGGTAATGACGTGAGGTTGCTTGCCACGATCTCGATATCCATGAGCATTGTTGGGAGCTCCGTAACCAATCCGTCAGGCCAGCGCGTCATCTCGGTGCGGGCGATCACCACGTAGGACACCCGGTGGTGAATACTCTTGTCAAGCGCGGCGCTACGCGGCCAGTCGAGAAGCGTCGAGTTGTAGATATCCACACCAAGAAGGTACTTGAAGCGTTGCAGAGAATCTGGAATGATGAGACCGGGACAGTGTGTCACGATGAGCACGGCCAGCGAATCCGCTGCCAGGGTCTGAAGATGTTCATCCTCGATAGAGGGCATTCCATGGCGGTAGCAGTTGAACTCAAACACGGAACAGGCTGGCTGGGTGGTGAGCCATGGGCGTAGCATCTGCTTGCACCGCATCCCGCCGTTGGTGGCGCGAAGCTCGGCGGCGGCGGGCGAGTTACTGTGCAGAATGGCTGAAAGATGCAGCACGAGCACAGCCAGCCCCCAGCAGAGGAAGAGCGCGTGAACCGCCCACGAGTCTGCGATGACTCCCACACAGCTGCAGATCTGGCTCGGGCTGGCTCTCAGATTGGTAAAGCTAGTGCCGATGAATGAGCGCCGGCTTTGCACTGTCTTGGCCCGTAGTCGCGGTGGCAGTGGCGTTGGTAATCGGCTGCCCACCACTGGGGACTCGAGAGGAACGACGCTGTTGGTACAGTGTTTGCCATCGCTTGGGCGTGTGGCTGTGGCTGTGGCACTGGTGGAGCCATCCGGTAAGGGCACAGTCTGTGGACGACGCTTCTGCATCAACGCTCGTAGACTGCCGCAGCAGAGGTAGATGCTCCAGTGTGGGAACAGAGTAAAGGCTGTTTCAAAGAGTGTGACTGCAAAGACCTGTTGTGCCTCGTAGACGAGGTTAACGAACCACACATCGTTGTATAGCTGCTCGGTTGGGAAATCCATCAGCTCCACGTCGAATCGCGGCAGGTAGGGCGACATAATCACGGTGGGGATGACCACCGACGTGATGAGGTCGAGGAAGAGGTCTACAGCGAGGCAGAGCAGGCGCTCCACGGCCAAGGTGGCAGAGATGCTAGCCTTGTTCGAACCCACAGAGGTGACTGTGCTTTGCGTGAGCTGACGACGACATAGGTACTGGATCAAGGGCGTGGACCAGCAATTGGTGACCAGGATGGCCACATAAAGGTCATTGATCCACTGACACGAGATGAGGTAGCTGGACGTGTAGACCTGGAGCGTCTGAGACACGATCTCGGTCAACTCTCGCAGGGTGAACCGGACCTCAAAGAACATGCTCTCCACGCCAAAGACACCGCGTCGACCGCAGCATGCGAGCCATAGCCGATGCAGCAGTGACGCCATGAAACGATGCCGTGTCACGTGGAACCTTCCAGCAGGTTTGACCGCATTGGCAGTCGCGGATTCTCTGTGCTGCGCCACTGTGGTGCGATGCAATGGGCGGTCAAACACGAGCTCGCGGCTCAGGCACGAGAACAGCACCATTTTGCTCGCCTTGAAGGCATGCGCCAGCGCTAACACGCCTAGACCAAAGGCCATGAGGTGCAGCTGGTTAGCTGCGCCGGGGCCAAGCAGTTGTGCGTAATAACTCATATTGGGGTGCGCCACGAACAGGTTGACACAAGCCGCGCTGGAGAGGTAGCCCACACAAAGGCAGCGCACGAGAAGGATGGTGAACCATGCCGTGGTGAACAGCCACGGCGGCGCATGATACACGATCCTGTCGCCGGAATCGCGTAGAGCTGAGCGCACCAGGTGGAGAGATGGGCGGTATGTAGCATCCCGGTGGCTCAGTGGATCCTCACGTACCGTCATCATGACGCGGTTGACGACGACACTACGAGGAACGTGTTCAGGTCGGCGGCGCGTTGGATTGGGCTGTGCTTTGAAACTTGCCGAGTAAATAGGAATCCTTAAGATAGAGAGGAGAATCAGCTTATTAGCCGTGTGTGTGTACTTGTTACGCTTGTGTGGTGGCGCCTATTTACATGGGATGTGAGTGAACTATTAATTGGCAGCCTTTGTAGCCATCGCGCCCTGTACCCATTTTGTGTTGGCGACAATCTAATTCTGGTTCCATGCCTGAGTCTGAGTACATTTCTGAGTCAATAATTTTCGGACGTCTGTCATTCGTTGGTCGGCGTTGATTGATTGGAAGGGTAGAGTTCACGGGCCAAGCAATAGGAAGCCGCAAGCTGTCAAGCGACACTGCACGCACCGACTGCATTGCCCCAGTCCGCACTGCACTGCACTGCACTGCACGCGCTGCGTACGTACGTACGTCACGAGCAAGAGGAGGAAGTAGGCATGGCTATGAACAACAAGCGGAAGGCGCGCGACGCGGACGGTGGCGCTTCGGCGGCGTCTAGCGGCAATGAGGACGCTGGCGCAGGCAGCAGTGTGCTGCATCGCCAGAACCCATCGCACATCAAGAACAAGGTCAAGCGGCAGCAGGTGATGGCCAAGTACCGCAAGGAGAAGAAGGAGTTGAAGAAGGCCGCGCAGGCCAAGCGTCGCCGCGAGGCCGAGGAACTCGGTGAAGATGCGCCAGCGAAATTGGAACCACGCACGATTGATAACACACGAGAGCCAGAGATCACGATGGTGGCGGCCACGGGCGACGACGAAGTCGCGGGCGACGAGATGGACGACGAGTTTGCGTCCATCTTTGGCAATGAGGAGACGCCCAAGCTCATGATCACTACACGCCCGTTCCCGTCGGGGGAGCTCTTCCATTTCATCAAGGACCTCATGGACCTCGTGCCCAACGCGTTCTATTACAAGCGTGGCACGTTTGATATCAAGGAGATTGTGCAGTTCGCGACGAACAAGGAGTTTACACACTTGGTCGTACTCTCGGAGAAGAGCAAGGTCTGCAACGGGTACGTTCTATAGAGCTGTCGGTTCATAGCTTTGCTGAGATGATTTTCGTCAAGCATGCGTGAGCTAATAACCATCTCTCCTATATTTATCGTTTATACCTTGTTGACTGGCAAACCGTTTGCAGCATGCTCGTGAGCCGACTACCTGCTGGACCCACGGCGTTCTTCAAGGTGTCGAACGTCAAGCTCACGGAGGACATCAAGCATCGCGGCCGACGCACTGACCACCAGCCGGAACTGATTCTCAATAACTTTGCCACGCGATTGGGACATCGCGTGGGGCGCTTCCTGGGCTCGCTTTTCCGCCATGACCCAGAATTCCAGGGCCGCCAAGTCGTGACGTTCCACAACCAGCGAGACTTTATCTTTGTGCGCCACCATCGCTACATCTTTGAGGATGCCAAGAAGGCTCGATTGCAGGAGATTGGTCCTCGGTTCACGCTCAAGATGCGCTGGCTGCAGCAGGGCACGTTCGACACCAAGTTTGGCGAGTACGAGTGGATTCATCGCCAGCACAAGCTCGACACGTCTCGAAGGAAGTTTCATCTGTAATTATCTACGCGTTCTATCGGATACCAGCCAGGTGGGCGAGCAAGCCCAACCACCCCAAATCAAAACTTCAGAAGCGTTTCTCCCGTTCCATTCCATGAATTCCTAAATTTCTATAATCGGGGGGTGGGGGCCATGCGCGTTCGTATCTGTTATCTGCAGGTGGTAAGATCGTGGTGTGGCCCACACGAAGGAACACGTACGTGGTGCACCCTCCACGCACCGTTTTGGTGGTTCAGGTCCGTTTCTGGTGGTGACATTGGCTCTGCATCCTCTGAGGGGACAACTGTGCGGCTAGCAAGCCGGGAACAAGCCCTGAAGCCTGTGGTAATGCTGCTGGTCCATTAGTATCGATGTTGATTGTCATCATCCTTTAATGTCCTAGCAGCATCACTTGTTCTCGCCTTGCATGCTCATGACGATAGCGCACAAGCTGAGACAAGCTCAGGCATGTCTCCATCTCTACTGTACCAACATCAACCACACGCATGGTAACGAGAACGACATGATCCAAGTTCCTAGCGATTGCAAATGCACGTTTTCATCTACTTATATTAAAAGGTGGGGTGGGTAGTATGACGAATGGACACGCATCCACAAGGCAGGCAGGTCATCGCCAGGCGACCGCAGCAAATGACAGCGCGTAGCGAGTGCTCAGCCGCCACCATGCTACAGCCCCCACAAAGACGTCCCCTCAAATCGAACTGACGCCTCCTGGACAACGGCACCGCAGAGCGCATGTGCGCTTACTGGCGTCGAAACCGCACACGTTCGCTATTCGCTACTTGCACTAACGTGACCCACAGCGCTTGCGCGTGAGCTCGCTTGCTTACTCCGACGTGTTGCTGGGGTCAGTCGACTGGATCAGGTAGGCGATCAGGTCGCGACGCTCCTGCGGCTTCTTGAGGCCAGCAAACACCATCTTGGTGCCCTTGATGTACTTCTTGGGCGCGAGGAGGTACTCGAAGAGGGTCTCATCCGTCCAGGTGATGCCCGAGTTCTTGTTGGCCGCCGAGTACGAGTAGTTCTCGGCCTGGCCCGACTGACGGTTGATCAACCCGCTAAGGTTGGGGCCCTGCTTGTGGGCGCCACCCGCCGCGACCGTGTGGCACTGCGCGCACTTGGTCTTGAAGATCTTGGCGCCCTTGGTGGCATCTCCTGATCCGCCGGCAACGTCCATGATGATTACTAGAGTGAAGAGGTGAAGAAGGGGGTGGTGAGACTTCTTGGCTGGAAATTCCAAACTGATGCGCTCCAAATGGCGGTGGTGGCGTGTGGTGGTGTAGTGTGGTGGTGAGGTGGTGGTGGGCGGTTACTATCATTGGTTGGTGGGGTAAAAACCTCAGCGATGAGGTTGAGAGCGGTGTGGTGAGAGCCTCTCGTTTGCGCGGGGCCCGAAACCGATGTAGCCCCTCTGGGACATACAAAAAAACAGATTGGTTGTTTTAAACAAATAGGGGTTACTAATAAAGAGAGAAAAGTGGGAGTAACTTAGAAGGAGCACAAGGCGGCGATCGACACCAACGACGTCACGCGAGACATGGCATCCGATAGCTCAACGACTTGACGTGCTATCAATCACTTCATCCTCATCGTCGACACCGACACCAACAGTAAGGAGGGGGGGAATAGACGTACATGTAGTACCATGGAGCGGTGGTATGGATCGGCTATTATTCAAGCAGAGGTACTTCATGGCCCATGTGCTGGCGGTGGACATCGGCAGCAATGCTGGCGGGCAATACCCTAACCCTCCAGGATCTCCCGATTGTGCGCGATGGCTCAATTTTATGTGACAAAAAACACAAGATGGCGAGAGGATGTTTTATTCAACAATATTAAAGTGAATAAAACATACTATTATTGATAAAATTATATGTTTTAATCTCTTCCTATATTTTGGTGGTCTTGTTTGATGGTCGCGTACCGGGAATATGTTGGAGTGACAAACCAACAGGAGAGATTTCCAACGGCTCCAGGAGCATGCAACGTCAGCGCCTACCCCACGCTCGCATGTGCATACGTACGTGTTGCTGTCGCAAAGTACCAGTATCCGTCGCCACATCTGACTCGTTCTTCAGTACAGTAGCTCTTTACGCTTCAGCTCGGCACCTGACTCAGCAGATTGGATAAAACAGATAAACAGAGCCAAGATATCTAGATATCCGGATATTTTTCTCGCAAACAGTATCGAGTCCTCTATCAGTTACGCGTTTAAATGTCCTCACCACACACAAGTGTACAGTGTCTGACCAATAAAAAATATCAATCCACGGCAGCGGCGGCAAAAAACTTGCCCGCGCAACCGCTTCCACCATCGTCATCGTCATCACCACCACCAGCGCCACCTCCGCCGCGTCTTCGCTAGACACCCACGCTATCAGGTGCGTTCAGTATCCGCCGGAAATCGTGGCCTCTACGAGGCGTCGGACATGGGGCTCTTCTTCGTTCTCTCTGCTTGATGTGTTTGCTACTGTACTGACGCCTCGCTCTCCTCGGCCTGAATGGATGGTTGGCAAATCAAAGCCATCGGCCATCGGCAGCATGAGTACCTCGGTTGGTGATGACGAGTTCTTTCCTTCGCTGCTTACGGGGGGACCATCCTCTCCAAAGAACTCCTCCAAGGAGAATGACTCGATGCACGCGAACCGCCGTGGCCTGGGCGAGGACACGCCCTGGGCGGTCAAGCGCGGGCCGCGGCTCACGTTTGCTGAATCATTGTCGATGGAGAAGAAGAAGGCGGAACCAAAGCTCGCGGATATTGACATGGATGAGTCCCCGTTCAATTTCTCCAGTAGTTCGTCGTACGTGCGTCGGCGCCAGCCGCACCACCGCGCCGAGGCAGAGGACGACGCCCACGACGAAGATGTCGCGGCGCCCCCAACGGTGCGCTTATGCGCGTATTAAAATCTGGCTGAAGCTGTGCAAACAGCCTGACGACTACCGTATTGATCTTCTAACGTGTATGCATTGCTTGCTGTGTGACGACAGTCCTCATTGGCAGACCCCACGAGCTTCCTCAGCAGCCATCTACAGACCAGCGCCGACCACGAGGCCTACCGCCGATCTGCGGCCATCCCCACGGTGAACGACTCGTCGGCGTCGTTCTTCCAGGGTGACGACTGGGGGTACGACCGGCAGTACTGGGTCACCGTGTACGGCTTCCCGGCGAGCACCAAGGCTTTCATTTTGCAGCAGTTCCAGGCCATGGGCGAGGTCATCAACTACACGTCGGGGGCGGGCAATTGGCTCCACGTGCGGTACCACACGCGGCTGCAGGCCGAGAAGGCGCTGAGCTACGACGGCCAGACGCTGGCCGACAATGTCATGATTGGTGTCAAGAAGTGCCGACCCGCTGAGATCCAGGGCGTGCAGCAGGAACCGGCGTCGCGTCTGTACTTTTCGCAGCAATCGCGCCGGAACCCAGGCTCCAAGTAGGTGGTCTTGGCTGGCGTCTTGAGTAAATCGAACGTGGAAGGATGGTGATTGCTGACCGTTAGAATGGTGTGTGCATGTGTGTATATATGTTACAGAGACCTGGAGGTCGAACCAATCCGCGAGGAAGACATCATGCTGCCGCCCCAACCCCGACAAGATATTTGCTCACGCGTTATGAGCTTCCTATTTAATTGGTGACGACGGCGGTTGGATAGCGCGCTCTCTCTCCAATGGCGCACATTTACCACAGTACAGGACGATAACGGTAGTCAGTAATGCAGATCCCTCCCCAGGTCTGGACTGCAACGTTCCTGACCTGCAAGTCATGAACATCCACCCCTTCTCATCCTTCACTCGGCTCTCAGCGCCGACTACTACTGCAAAAGTTAGGAATACGATTTCCTAACGTTTACAGTAGGTAGTGGACCACATCGTACTTAACACGGTAGACAACTGAGCAAAAAAGCACGCCAGCCGTTACTTTCGGTGCTAAGCTCATCAGCTAAACTCGAAATCGTCATGACTTTGAATTCTTCGCGACGCGAAGGCCGTCTCCGCTTCGTTCGAGGCCCAAGCTAAGCGAAGGACAAGAGCCCCGCCCATTTTGTCCACCATGCTCCCCAGCTTCGTGCCCCGCCTGCAGGCCAAGGTGTTGGAGCAGCCCATCGTGGCCAGCAGCCCCAAGTTCGCCGCATTCCTCAGCCACCCGGCTGGTCCCTTCACCAGTACGTGTGTGGGTTTGCTTCCTCCTGCATGAGGCTCGAGCGGTTTCCTGTAGCCCATAGACCATGCTGATGAATGCCCCTTTCTCCTGTGGCCTTGGGTGTTGGCTTGGTCTTGGTAGTCCATTTCTGGGCGCCGATTATCAAGTGGGGGATCTCGGTGGCCAACATCGCCGACATGAAGCGTTCACCTGAGACCATCTCAGTACCGCAACAGTGCGCCGTGGCGCTCACGGGGATCATCTGGTCACGCTACTCACTGGTGATTAAGCCCAAGAACTGGAGCCTCTTCTCCGTCAACTTCTTCATGGCTGGCACGGGCGTCACGCAGCTCTTCCGCAAGGCCATGTACACACCGCCGTTGCTGGAGGCGAACAACACCAACACTAGCGCCGATGCTGTGGTGGGCGTGGCCAAGTAGGTGTCCATACGGTCCGCAGGTTTCACGCTGAGCTATCGCTTCGCTATCAGGACTGGGCTGGTAGGGTCGATTAGACACTGCGCTGTCGAATGGTACACGTAGATACATGGCGTTGTTTGCGAGTATGTGCAAGTTGACGTATTGCATTGAGCGGAATACTTGGTGCACGTTGACCTTTTGGAGGCTACAGTCGAGATGTGTACTACACGCTAACGGATGCTGCGCCGGCTATCACTGCACATCAAACGCCCATGCCTCTCCCACTACCCTCATGCCTTCGTGGCGTGTAAACTCAAAGTTCACAAAATGTCAATCCTAAATGTTACCATAGTCTCTCCAACCGTACTTAATGCGAAATCAGCTTAAATTCGGAGTCACCGGGAGCGTCGACCAGCATCCCCGCATCGATCAACACCGCCCCCAAGCAGACCGCCAGCGAAAAGCAAAGAAGGCAGCCAGTCCAGGTCATTGATCCGTCATGTTGCCCAGCATCGTGCCCCGCCTGCAGGCCAAGGTGTTGGAGCAGCCCATCGTGGCCAGCAGCCCCAAGGTCGCGGCGTTCCTCAGCCACCCAGCCGGTCCCTTCACCAGTACGTCTCCGTCTAGCATTTGCATATCTTCTGGCTTTGCTCATCGGGTGCGTGCGTGCCTGCCCATTGGTTTGACTCCCTTCTCGGCTATGGCTTGTTGTGGTTTTACCTAGTTCACTTCTGGGCACCCGTCATGAAGTGGGGCATCTCACTGGCCAACATCGCCGACATGAAGCGCTCGCCCGAGACCATCTCGGTGCCGCAGCAATGCGCCGTCACGCTCACGGGCGTCATCTGGTCGCGCTACTCTATGGTGGTCACGCCCAAGAACTGGAACCTCTTCTCCGTCAATGTCTTCATGGCTGCCACGGGCTTCACGCAGCTCTTCCGCAAGGCCACGTACTCACCGCCCGCGATCAAGGCCGATAGCGCCGAGGCCGCCGTGGCCGTGGCCAAGTAGAAACTAATGGGCAGGTCGCCAACATCGGACGCTACGAAAGGAGGGGTCTTTTGGTAGGCTGTGTGGGGGATATGCACAAAGAAAGGTAGAATCCTCGTCAAGCTAAGTGATAAACGTGGATTCTGGGTATTCTTGTTTGCAAGGGAGACTATATCGTACGTCGTAACCGAGTGAAGGAGGCTACCCTTGGAATCCGTATGCTGGTGGCTGCATGCCGAACGGCTGCTGCTGCTGTTGATACTGTTGTGGGTGTTGTTGTTGATACTGCTGCTGATACTGCTGCTGCTGTTGTTGTGATGTGTATGCGTGTGGATACTGCTGGGGCTGAGGATAGCCACGCATGTGCATCCCCATGCCCATATTCATTGGCATATTCATGTTCGGAGGTACCCCCATGTTTGTTCCCATGGGCATAGGCATAGGCACGTGCATGTGCATGCCCATAGGTGCTGGTGATATCATAGAAGCCATGGCCATCCCTGGAACACCCCCACCCACCCCGTAACCTGCAACTGGCCCCGTCATGCCCATGGCCATGGGCGGAGGCTGTCCGGCTGGCCAGCCCACAGGTACGGCCGGCTGGGCCTCATGACGCTTGTCTTGCTGCTGCATCTGGCTCGGCGCCATCTTGCCTCCACTGCCACCACCACCTCTACCAGCAGAGCAGTCGTCATCGAACGAGATCATATTCATCTTGGCAAAGGCGCGCTCCTCCTGCTCGCGCTCTTCCTCTTCCTTCTGCGCCATCTCACGCTCGCGCCTGGCGGCGTCCATACTCATCTGCAACTCCTGCAGCCAGTTGCCTCGCTCAGCCTCCGAGGAGACCGCCAGCAAATGACCACCAGCGACGCCCGGCACATCGATACGGAAGCCAAAAGAACCGCGTGGCGCACCGGCAAAGACGGCGGCCGTCACCCCCGTTTCATGGTTGACCGGGATGATGATCTGCGGCATCTTGGCCGTCACCGACTCGTAGAGCAGTAGTGCCTCGGGCCGCAGAATCCCATAAAGCGCTACCCATGCCAGTCCGCTCTTGTTGCGGAAGAGCGGGCCACGCAGCACACTGGCCTGCATCTGCACCACCTCGTCCACGCTGCAGGCCGCGTACTGCATACCGTTGAGCTGCCGGGCCTCGGCTGTCATGTACTGGCGTTCCTTCTCGTCGGGCACGACACTCAGACAAGTAGTGGCCATGCTGGCCCTGGTGCTGGAATTGGTATTGGTGCTCACACCAGCTGACAGGTCAACGCCCTCCACCTCGGCCTGCAGTTTGATCCACTCGGGCGGTGGCATTAGGCGGTAGGACCCACCATACATCTCTGGGATGCTCTCCAATGGGAGCAACTGCCTCAGCTCGTGCAGGTCATCACTGACGAACTGCACGCGGGCACGAGTGGCCTCACCGGCGGCGTTCCGCAAAAGCACATGCAGGAGCCCTCTCGTGAGCGCGTTGGCGTGCAGCACGAGGATACGGCGGACGACCTCTGGGAATCGTTGGCGCATCATGGCCAGCACATCGGTCACGAGCTGCGTCTCGGCGTGGACGGCACCACAGCCGGCCAGGTCCACGAGGAACACGATCCCCTCCTGACTGCAGCCATGAATATGGCTATGGTTGTGGCTGCGGTTGTTGCTATTGGTCTTGCGTTGGCGGGCGGCATTCTCCTCCATGGCCTCGACGGCGAGGTCCATCATGTAGACGCAGAGTCGGCGTGTATCCTCGAGCGAGGACGAGCCGTCGCTGGCGCCCAGCCCCTGCCTTTGGAGCACCTCACGCTGGAACTGCGGCTTGAAGTGGCGCAGCAGCAGCAGCAGCAGTGGTGCGCGCGTCTCGCTGCCGTCCGAGGCGTGCTCAAGGAAATGCGCGTACCCCTTGCGTAACTCGGTCTGTATGGCCGGCGACGCGATCGAGAGCGACTCGTAGTGCGCGGCGCGGCGGAACGCGTACGCGTCACGCAGCTGCAGCGCCGCGCGCATGACATCGCCGTGCGTGCGGCGCAGCGTGCGCTGCAGTTCGCCGCGCGTGAACACGCCGGGCAGCGCCACGGCGCTCTCCAGTGCCTGCATGGCCGTCGCATGGCCATGGCCATGGTCATGGTCATGATGCGCATTGGTAGGCGCGTTGGCGGTGGGGTACGCGTACCCGTAACCGTACCCCGAGTTCATGGCGACACAAGGCAGGAGGAGGTGGGAAGACTTGGAGGTGGTGCAGGGAAGATGGAGAAAAGAAGGAGGTGACGAGGAAGATGAAGTAGATGGAGGGTGTGGGTAAATGAAGATGGAGATGCACGGAGGTGGGTGGGTGGGTGCGTGTGGGTGCCTTGCATCTCAGTTGGAGCAGCTGCAGGGGTTTTATTAGTAGTATGTGTGGAGATGGTCGGGGCCGAAACCACAGGGGGCGGAACGAAACGACCAACTGAGGTGGTAGAGTTCTTGTGGACCACTCGCCTCACCTCTGGGTTACGCTGCGATATAGTCACTGCAGCATCTCACGCAATAGGAAGGAGGAATGAGATGGAGATCGCAAGTATCCGATAGATGTACTGTCTACATACAGTGTAGTTGTGGGCAAGTTGAAGCGGTTTAAGATCGAGATGTTAACACTGGCGATTGACTATTGTTTGTTAGGAGGGCGCGAGATGTGCTTGTCCATCAACAGTCAACAGTGGATGTTGGTGGGGTGCTATCCAGATCGGTAGTATGTGTGGGACTGGATTACTCGTCTGCGTTGCCACCCTGGTTCAGTCGGTGACGGCTGTACGCGTCCTTGGCCAGAGCGAACGCGTTCCTGGCTCTATCGGAGACATCAAGGGCCATGTCGGACATGCCCTTCTTGATCGCCTCTAGTTCGCGAGCTGAAAAGCGCTTATGTCCTGCACGGATCGCGCCTACTTCGCGGATCGCTTCTGCTCCACGTAGCCCACGACCTTGGATGACCGCGGCCGATTCTTGGGCAGAGACATACTGCAGCGCGAGGGCGAAAAGCGCGGTGACGAACAGGAGACGAGAGATGACCTTCATGGCGGAATTGGCTCGGGGGAGGGGGGAGACTTGGCTTGGTGGTGCTTGGCTTGGACGATGGCAAATGCGAGAATGAATAGCCTTGGGTGAGCCTGAATTCTGGTGCTCATCAAGGAGGGTACGCGATGATCTGCGGAGGAGGAGAAGGATACTGCTTCAACCCTGATCAGATTCACAGGATTTCTAAATACAGACGAATTCACGCCTTCACATGCACTGTACCTGCAGTGTGAGGGATCTTTTCATAGGTTTCTCACCACCAGCTACCAGCTCATTCCTTGCGTGCCCCCCAGCCTAACCAAGCCTAAGAATATCAAGCAATCCAGAGATGGACTTGGATCGAAACAACTTGAGCTTGAGGGATGTGACTTGGGCAGCGTCGGAGCGAGCTTACCTTGGTAGGAATACGTAGCAAGCAGCTGTATTTTGGACTACACAATGAAGGGGACCATGCCTTACCTCTCTTGGGACATCAAAGGAATAAATAATTGGGCGTGGGCAACACATCTACCTTAGTTATCGAGATGATCAAGTCGACGTATCAACCCAAGCTAGCCATTGACTAAGGCTTCGACCCGAGCAAAACGCAATCCTTCTACGTTTGGGCAAGCCCGACCGTGTTTCGCTGCATGTGGCCCAGGTTCTTACTCTTCCCCTCTGTGTGCCTCGTGCTAGGTTCCGCTCTCTCTCTCGCTATCTCTGTTGCACCTCGGATTCTCTAGTGTCAGTGTGGCATTAGCATTGGCATCACCTGTGCCATTGTCGTTGCGGTTATACGTAGGTGCTGTAACCGTACCCACGGCTCACGATGAAGAAGAGGTCGAGAATCTGGAAGATTGATTGTAGATGTTATCACTTGGTCGGTGCATTGTCGTATCTAATGCCCCCATCACGCGCAGGAAAAGAAAGGAACCCAAGCATAACAACCTCGCTAAAAAAGCACGGACAAGTTGACAGAGATTATCGTTGATTAAATCGGTCTCTCCATTATACAGTCGGTTGCGAGATGTTTGTCGTCGCCGCCCCGCTTGGCGTATGTGCATGGATGCATCGATACTGTCGCGGATGAGGAATGGATTACTCGTCTGCGTTGTCATCCTGGTTCAGTCGGCGACGGATGTACGCGTCCTTAAGCAGAGTGAACGCGTTCCTGGCTTTGTCGGAGGCACCGAGGGCCATGTCGGACATGCTCTTCTGAATCGCCTCTAGTTCGCGAGTCGTAAAGCGCTTACCTTCTACGCGAACCACGTCTTCAACACGGATCGCGTCGTCTTCGC
The DNA here is from genome assembly GCA_023336285.1 of Pythium grandisporangium. Lineage (NCBI taxonomy): Eukaryota > Oomycota > Peronosporomycetes > Pythiales > Pythiaceae > Pythium > Pythium grandisporangium. Next base: position 15,026 of record JAADWT010000260.1, read on the forward strand.
GAGTCGCTTCTGCTCCGCGGAGCCCACCTCCTTGGATGACCACGGGCGATTCTTCGGCAGAGATATACTGCAGCGCGAGGGCGAAAAGCGCGGAGGCGAGCAGAAGACGAGAGATGACCTTCATGATGGAATTGGCTTGAGGGAGGGAAGTGGGGAGACTTGGCTTGGTGGTGCTTGGCTTGGGAGATTGCAAATGCAAGAATGAATTGCTCATCCAGGAGTGGATGTGACGACGCTCATGATCATGAAAACAGCGAAGGAGGTCTGTTGAGTAGAGCTTGCTGTTGTCAGAAATAGGGCTACTCTCCTTCTTGTTGGTCCATGGGTTTCATTTTTTGCTGAGCTGTTTGCCTGAAAGAGCATGCATTTGGCTGGCAAAGATTGCACTTTGATCCGTGTGGATAAGACTCCAATGCAGCACCACCATTCAAAGAAGGGGATATATATAAAGCCGAATGCCCACGCCAGTCATCCACCGGTAGCTCTTGGCAAATAAGTGGATGCTACTTTATCTTTATGATCGATGTTGAGTGTGGGGCTATACTCGCATAAGACGCTAGTGCTGGTAGCAAGCAAGCTGGCTCCTACCTCTGGCCAACATGTATCTAAAGGTAGATGTGCGAATGAGCTTCTAGCAAAGATAACTTACACAGACTTTTGTTGCCCCCATTGAAGGAGATCCTTAGGTGTCAAGTTGTTGGCTACCACGAGACTGGGCGATTTGGCTATTGTGGCCTGCATTATGCGCCACCACCACACGTCACCTAGCAATGATCCAGCCTGGTCGCGCATTCATCTGGGTGAAAAGCATAAGTATAAAAGCAACGAGATTCAAGGTCAAATCGTTTGCGATTACGCGAACGTTATTAGAAGCGGATCCGTCCATAGTCGTAGCATACGACTGATGCTCACGCCTATGGGGTGCCTGTTCTTCTTATGTGTATGTGTGTGTGTACGTGGGAGAGGAGGAGTGGGGCCGCAATGAAGAGTTTACTTGCGCGCCTGCTTGCGGTTGAAAAAGTCGTATTCCTTCCTTTCAAACTTGGCCGCGCGTTCGCTGCGAGCCTGCAGCATTCGTGCTCGTAACTCTGTGCGTTTGGCGTCCAGCGACTGAGGCTGCGCGGCCGAGACACCCAACGGCGAGGCCTGAAGAGCGATAGCGAGCAACGCAGCTCCTAGTACAACACGCGAGAGTAGGTTCATGGTAGTGCTGGAGGAACTTCTGCCACGAAGAAAGCTTTGGTAAGCGACGCTTGTGTCGATGCGCGGGTTTGCGAGAATGAATAACGATGGAGGAACCACCCGCAGGGCGTGGCAGACTGGCCGACTTGTGGTGAGTGGGAGGGTGGGGCCTCTATCATGGGCTGATAAGATACGAAGACGAAGAGGCGGCTAAAAATGAACGGCTCGCAAAGCGTAAGCTCTGGACTTCATTATAGAAAGACGCCAGCCTTGAGATAGAACCCACGCCAGTGACTGCCAAGTGCCACCCCACGTGATCGCCACTTACAAGCACCTTTGTCGTCAAATCCATGCGCCAGTCACTGCTTCGACTGCTGCTAATCCTGGGTGGGCTGCTATGTCTAAGCTCATGGGCGAGTCTGCCCAGCGTTGCTGTGTTGGCCGCGCCATCCTCATCAGCGTGGCACCAAAGCCGCGAGGCCATTCGTTCGCGTCGACTGCAAGCCCGTTCATCCACTGCCATGGCTCGGATGCGCGAACAAGCACGCCGCGGCAACAACGACAAGGCGGCATCACGACAGTAGGGCACGATGTGGATTTCATCCTACCACCAGCGCATGAGCTACTGTATTAATAAGAGCTGTCACGGCAGAGTAGATCAAATGCAAATTCCTATCCAACAGGCAAGCAAAACGTTCATATTGATCTCTGGCTTGAGCGTAATATCCCTTCGCGCGCGCTGCGTGGGTATCGTATCCGTCGTCTCAGCCAGCGATACTGGGGTCAGCATCACTCATAGGATCGTCAGACCAAAACAATAAACGCGTCACTATAAATATTAGTAGCTGCATGACTTGAACATGAGCGATTGAAGTGATCGTTCTGGGGCATATCAGTAGCTTAGGAGTGATTCGGAAATGCCAAAGAGCTTACCATCGCCATGCTTCCAGGACGCAGTTATGGCCATAGACAAAGGCTGCCACCCAATTGCTGGTATGTACTATGTACCTCAGACTTCACGCGGTTTAGATAAATTTAGGGATGGCACTCCAGTTCTAAATTTACCGAAACCCTTGCTTGGTAACCCCTTCCCTCATGCGACCCCGCGCCCCTCGGTGACCCTAACTGGTTCCGCATCGAATAGTACTACCGAGAAGTATTATTCATTCGAGTAGTAGTTCCTGGAGTAGTCGCCGCCATTCGCCCTTCATGCAGAGCAAGACGCGCCGCACAGTCAAACAGACACCCCCGGCATCACAAGACACGGCCAAAACAGACCAAGACCATGCACCCACACTCAGTGCTCGTTACCCTCGTCGCACTCTGCCTATGCGCAATGACTGCACTCCACGACGGCAGTATGGTGATGGCTGAGCCGCCGCCTTCGCTGGACCAGCGCCGTGCCGACATGCGCGAACGCATGCTTCAAGCCCGCGCCAAACGCGCCGCCCTCTTCCAGTTGCAAGAGCAGGAACGTCGTGAGGGCAAGGCGCGAACGCGCGAGTAGGCAGGCGGCCATCCCAACACTTTTAATCGCCGGAATACCGTTAATTTGAAAGCGGGAAATCCCGTTAATCCCGTTAACCGCTCACGCGTCGTGGTTTGTTGTCTTGGCTCTCTCCACTACATCACGTATCACCGTTGATATAGCATAACCCGTCTTAAGCGATTCTTCCGTAGTGTGTATTATGTCACTTCTCACCTACCCGGGTGAATCTAAATCCAATTATTTTGTGAAATCGGATACCGTCTCCCCCACCGAGTCCAGCAACTCGTGATTACCACGTTCTGCCATCAACGACACCAAATCAGCATCAGCACGCCAACGATGCGATAAAACAACACCCCAATCCACTTGCGTTCAGTATACCGATCGGCTCCCCCCGCTCATTGCACTCCCAAGTGGACGCGCGGCCGACAACGCCAACGCATCGCTGTCGCTAGCGTTATTGCCACATTACCATTGCCACATTGCCATTGCCATTGCCGACGGAGAGCAGAGCGTACGGCAGCAGGTGCAAGCCACCACCAGCAGCAGAAGACATGAACGTGCGTGTGGTGACCGTGATCGCGCGGGCCATGACGGTGGCGTTGGCGTTGGCGTTGGTGCTCAACGCAGGCACGGCGCGCGCCGTCGACGACAACGACGAGTCGCTGACCGTGCAGGCGTGTGAGGTACCGCATGACGTCGTGGGTGGCTACCAGCGCTTCGTGGACATGTTCATGGTCGTGTCCGTGGGGCTCTCGTCCCTGGTCGTCGTGCTGCGCATCGTCTTCCGCTCGCATGGCAAGGCTTCACAGCCCACGCCGACACGACCACCAAGCCGCAGCCCCACCCACGCCAACGCCCACAACTCCAACACCAACAACGCCAACAACACCAACACCAACAGTCCCAACAGCGTCGCCAGCTCCACCGCCACCGCCACCACGCCCTCGGCCTCGACCTCGGCCATCACCAGCACCAGTAGCGGGGTGGGCGGTGTCAAGGAGCGGCTGGAATCCGAGCTCCGCGCGCTACTCCCGCGGCGCTCACCGTACTACGCGCGCCCGTTCTTCGCCGACGCCGTGGCCAGCAAGTCCGAGTTTGTCGGTGGACTGCTGGAGCTTGGCGACGATGCCCTGGACGGCTGGCTGCTGGTCAAGAAGGGTCTGCGCCGTGGCCGTCACTGGAAGAAACGCTACGTGGTGCTGGACGCCAATGGACGGCTAACGTACTACCCACATGCCGATGCCGCGCGCAAGCGGGGCAACCTCAAGGGCGCGCTCACGGTGCATGCCGTGCGGCCCGCGGATCCCTCCGCGTTTGGCTCGCATACCCTGGAGGTGCGTGGCGTCCTGGGGGACATCTACCTCTTCCGCACCGAGGATGAGATGGCGGCACGCAAGTGGCTGGCCGTGCTCACGCAGCGCGCCATCCAGCGCTGCGTGCGCGGCCGTCGTGACTCGACGCTCACGTTTGCCGGCAATGGCGAGGATGCGACCGAGACCTCGGTTGGGCCTACTACTGCTACTACGACTAGTAGTACTACCGAGTCAACCGAGTCGGCGACGCCCACCCCCGGTGTCGTGCTACGTACGCACCGCCTGGAGGCCACGGTGGCGCAGATGACGTACGGCAAGGAGGCGACACTGCGCCAGTTCTACGTGGTGGCGCAGTTCAAGTCGGGTGTGCACGACCATGGCAGCGACGTGCCCGTGGGGCAGACCGTGCCCACGCCGTGTGCACAGGGCGTGGTGTCATGGCACGAGACGTTGGCGTGGCGCTTCCAGGACCATGAGTGTCGTGACTGCGCCGAGTGCGCGGCCGCCGGGGCCACGGCGGGTGGGGTCTTCACGGGGCTACCCGACATGCTCGTGTTCCACGTGTACGAGATTCACCTGCGGTACCTGACCACCAAGGTGGGGCGCGTGGCCATCTCACTGCAGGACGCATTTGGTGCGCATGGGATGCGGTCGGCCACGGTGGATTGCGACTGGCCCGTGCTGGCCAGCGCCAACGATCTAGCCGAGCTGGGGCAATTGAGTGTCTCGCTCTCGTACCGCGTGGGCGATGGCGATGAAGAGGGGAAACCCTTGCAGCCCTTCCTCGTCTCCACCGAGGCGGAGCGCGAGCTCGTGGGGGAGTATGACATTCATGGCTCCCTCACGGACTGTGCTGCCTTCTTTGCGCTCTTTTACGCCGACAACACGGCCACGCGATGGCAAAACTACTACAAGGCTCGTGGTGATACCGAGGTGGACGTGGGGGACTGGGCGGTTAGTAGCGAGCACGGTGGTCAGGTGCGAGTGATCACGTTCCGCTCGCTGACGAATGCCAGCATTGGGCCCTCCACCACGATGACCACGAACACGCAGCATATCCACTTTGCGCCGCCCACGGGTGCCGCCGAGGGCGAGACAGGTGCCGACTCGGACCGGTTCATACTGGAATCCAAGGTGTTTTTGCATGACATTCCCTACGGAGACTGCTTCTCGGTCGAGCAGGTCACGATCGTGGAGCGCCGCGCAGCCACCAACACGCTCGTGGCCAAGTCGTACTTGGGCATCCCGTTCTCCAAGGGCTGCATGTTCAAGTCCAAGATCATCTCGGCCACGCGCGACGGCGTGACGCAGTCCACACGACTGCTGTTTGAGGAGCTGAACAAGGTGATCGCGGAAGAAGAAGGTGGCACGGGTGGTGGGGCCGAGACCGTGCAGCCGTTCCTCGTGACCAGTGGGGAGGAGAGGCAGCTGCTGGGTGAGTACGACCTGCACGCATCGCTCACGAGTCCAAGGCAGTTCTTTGAGCTCTTTTACGCCAACGATACATCCGCACGGTGGCAGGCCTGTTACCAGGAGACGGGTGACACGGACCACGTGTGCAGCGCGTGGCAACCGTCGACTGAGTACGGCGGAATGGTGCGGGTGATTAAGTATCGCGCGCAAAACAATGGCGCGCTGGGCCCACCGTCGTCGGCCGCCACGATGGACCAGCATGTGATTCTGCCCAAGGAAGCCGGTGAGGGTGAGTCAGATGTGGCTGGTGGCGGTGGGGACGGTTCAGCGAGCAAGGAGGAAGGTGGGAATAGCAGTAGCAATGATAGTGGCGGCTCGCTGGTGATTGAGAGCAAGCTCGAGTTGTTTGACATCCCGTTTGGGGACTGCTTCACGGTCGAGGTGGTCTACGTCGTGGAGCGTGCCTCTGCACTGCCCGTTGGTGGTGGTAGTGCCTCCAACCTCGTGGCACGGGTGTATATTGGGGTGCCGTTCTCCAAGAGCACCATGTTCAAGGGCAAGATCGTGTCGGCGACCAAGGACGGGTTTGTCAAGACCACCAAGACTGTGTTTGAACATATCAATCGAGTGGCCGAGGCAGAGCTGGCGACCGACAGCACCGGTGCTCGCCTCAGCACGGTCAGCTCCTCTAGTCGTGGCGTTAATGATGCCGAGATGGAGCCACGTCGTAGCTCCGGGGTGGAACTGACTGGCCCGGACGGCTCGACCCCGCCTCGCCGTGTGATGCTGGCGCGTCTAAACAGCACCTTGGATGGCAGTGTGGCGCTGGAGGAGATCTTTGAGAACCAACGGGTCAGTATCTTTGGTAAATGGGGGCCTAACCACTTATTGCCCACGGATCGCTCGCGGTTCACGAACCGGAACGGGGATGTCGCGCTCAGCTTTGAGCAGATCTCGCTGCCTCCGGACTGGGTCTGGACCTCGCCCTGGAAGATTGATACGAGTTATACCGAGTGTGATGAAGATGGATGGAGCTATGCCACGGATTTCCCGCGGTTCAAGGCTCATCTAGCGCGAGGCAAGTCGAGTAGCAAACGGCTGGGCGCTTCCGTGCGACGCCGCCGCTGGATCCGGATGATGGCGTTTGCCCCAGCGATGGAAGAGGGCGGTGACGCTGGCGACGATACCACGGAGCAGGTGGCCAAGTCCTAATTTTGCTAGTGGTAGGCAGATTGGCACGTAGTAGAGATGAATGGTTCGAGGTGAAGGGCAGGCATGCTTGGAAGTGACGGACGGCCCAGGGGGCATGCGAGGTCGCGAGCCCCCAATGTGAGTTTACGTTTGTGGATCCTTGGCGCGGTAGTAATACTGCCTTGTTAAGTTAAATTTTACGTTGGACGACACTTGTATGTTGTTTGCACTGGTCGAGATCTGCATCACGTACAGAAGGTTGTTGAATGTGGATTTGTTATCGGATGTCGTAGACCCTCTCGGATAAATATCGGATTAAGGAGGTTACTATTTGCGGGATTTCCATATTCCGGGATTTGGGCTTCCGTCAACGTTAGACCATGCTCGCTGGTGATTGACGGCTTTCTGAAATTCAGTGGAAAGAGTCAAGAGAACGATGGCCTCGACTTTGACTCGAAAAGAGTATGCCGGCGATCTCCGCATCTTTTCTATCCGTGTCGCCATCTGGGGTCCGTGCAGAAGATAGCCCATCCGTCCATGGTCCGTCACTTGGGTGTGTTTGCAAAAATTCAACTCACCCGAAAAAGCACCAACAAAAGCAAGTCTAAACACTGGGGGTCTGTTTGGCTTCCGCTCACATAAAGCAACACACTTTCCATCGAACCAAGGCGACTAAGCGTCACGCGTGCCAGCCATGTCGCTACGGGTGCATGTGCGCGGGCGCGAGATCCCGAAGGAGCGCCTCTTCTTCTTGGTCGCGCTGAGCATCTCGCTCCTGCTGCTCTCCGTCGTCATGCTTCGCAGTAGCGAGGACGCTGGTACGTTCCATCACTCTCTTCCCCCTCCGCCCGACTTGTGCTTCATGTCGAATGTTAGACCGTCCGGAGCGACCGGGAGCGTTCCGGAGACATGCGAACCCCCGCGCCGTCTAAACGCCGCACCCAACCAACCAATCTCCCACACGTCTAACCATTTCTGTTCCCTTTTTCTTTCCTTCATGTTGTGTCTGTGTGTTTATTTTTTTGGAATGCGTTCTGTATGTTTTTTCCTTCTGTGTAGTGCCAGCGTTCCGCGATGGCTTCATCGTCGCCAATCGCGCGACATCGCTGCCGATGGAGCGGCGTGTGACGGAGGAGCCGACGCCAGCGAGCGAGCGCGGCATGAAGACGACCACGATCCACACGGAGGACGGGGACGAGATCACGATCAAGCGCAACGCGGAATCGCGGCGCATCACAACCATCTCGGCCCACGAGAATGGGAAGATCACGATTGAGCACGAGGAGCAGCCGGAGGATGCCGACGACAATCGGGTGGAGGATGGAGGGGAGGAGGATCCGGTGACGGAGGAGGCTGCTGCGCTAGACAGAGAGGAGGAGGCAGTGACGAGCGGGTTCTCGACCAGCTACGAGAAGCTGTCGGCCGATAGGACGAATCCGGGCCGAGGAGAGGAGGAGGAGGAGGAAGGCAATGGCAAGCAGAAGAGGGATCAGATGACGGTGATGGAGGAGGATGAAGAAGGAGAAACCGAGGAGCTGGAGACGGAGGAGGCACCACAGAGACTGACGGTGGTGGACGACGGCGAGAAAGTGACGGTGGTGCAAGTAGGGCGGGCGCGCACTCAAGTCCGTGTAGGTGATGCAGAGGAGCGTGGTGGTGAGCAATACGACCAGCAGGAACGAGGGCTGGACGAAGAGCAGTCAGTAGAGGAGGGTGAGGCACAGAACAGCCCGCCGTTGCTGTAGCGACGGGCCTCGTTCCGTGGAATGGGGGAAGACTGATTGACGAAATGCGCGTAGCCAGTAGTCGTAGGCAGTGGTAGAACACACAGAGATCGTAAACGCTAGCCGGCCAACATGATATTTATGTCACGATCGCGAGGAAGAAAGGAACGGAGAAAACAAAAGGGAACCTGGACGATATGTTTGGTGTGGTGAGGATTTGGAAAGTGGCAAGCGTGGTGACTAACTGCAGGGTGGGATCGTGTCGTTCCGATTCCAAGCATCTTGATCACTCTCCACCGCTCTTCTCACGCACACGTGGAGGAAAAAGGAAGACGCTACTTAGGCCACGCGGCCCTTGACACACTGCCAGAAGCGCTTGATTGGCGACCCAGAGCGATGACCCTGTCACAAGGTAGAAGTAGAGTGAGTGATTTGTGTGTTCAGTACGAGCAATTGGAGCCAGAGAGAGAGAGAGAGAGAACGAGAGAGCGGGGTTCCATTACCTGGCTCAACTCAACATTGCTGCGTAGCTCCAGCACCTTGAGCAGTTCTGACTGGTCTAGCGTACCATTGTCTGGAATCCAGGCAGAGGTCAGTGGTTAGTTCGTTAGTTCCTGTGCGTGGTCTTATTCTATATAGGACAACGGCCGGCGTACCATTGCTGTCAAACACACGGAACGCGAGCTGGACGACGGGGAACGACAGCTCCACGCCACTGACTACGCGTGCCGCACGGATAAAGTCGCTCACGCTGATCTCCTCCGCGTCCGTGAGCTCAAAGGCCAGTTTGATGTCCTGCAGGTTGCTCTGGACATGGAAGTGGAAGTTGTAAAAATCTTGCCACGTCACCAGTTCCTGCGCGGGTGAGAGGTTCAACCCAACAGCACAGAGACCACAGCACCACCACCACATCATACGTTCATCACGGACGTCAATACAACAGCACACGACTCAGTTCCTCAATGATCCAGCTCGGACAGTCGTATTCCTGTCGTACGGTGCTGGCGTTGAGCGCTTCGACACGCTCAAAGTACTCGGGCAGGCGATCCGGATCAAAGCACGACAACAGTGTGATGGCAAAGTCGTGGACCGAGATGACTTGCTCGTTCTTGCGCTTGGCATCCGGGTGCGGCCGCGCGTAGAGATCAAACTCGGCGCGCAGGATGATCTGGCGGAGCTGGTCCAGCGCTGCCTCCAGATCGGCTGCACGGATCTTCTTCTTACCCGAACGGCCAAACAGGAACAGTGTCAAGCGAGGCAGAGTGGCTAGTACATCATAGCGTAGACAAGCACATCGACAAACGTGTCAACCTCTAGATGACTTAGGTCTACTAGGTTAAATCAAAAGAATGACCAAAGCCTAGCTTACCTTCGGCGGAGAAGGCTGCCTGACCGTCACTCTTGCCGTCCTTGCTGTTGATCGTGTGCAGCAGGTTCTCAATCACGTGAGTATACTCTTCCTTGTCGACCGTGCCATTGCCGTCGAGGTCGAACATGCAGAAGGCCACATCAAACTGCTCCTTCGGGACTAACAAACCGCAGTACATCAAAGCAATCATTAGCCCGTGTTCGATCAAGACGTAGATCGAGGGGAGACACATGGACATGGCACAAGGCGCCTTGACCGATAGACATACTCTGCAGCAGATGAAGCAGCAGGAAACACTCCTGGAACGTGATCAAGCCCTGGTCGTTGCCCACAAAATCACACTTGTACTCCACGTCTGGGTGCTGGCGTGAAAAACAGAAGCGAATCATCATCACCACAGACGACACGAGTTAGAGGAGGTACGCTTTCACCACAACTCCATAGCTCCCCACAGCCACCAGTGTCTGTGACGTACTGGCGACGCCGTGTGGAAGCGTGGCAGGATCAGGGAATGCACAAAGTCCGTGAACGTCATCACGGGCACACCGTCAGCTGACTCGCTCTCGCCCTCGCTGTTGGTCGTCGTCGCCTCACTGGGCAGGCGCTGGGATGCATACAGCTCGAAGCGGTCCGTTAGCGAGTTGATGCTGGCATGTGACTGGCGGTACTCGTCCAGGTGGATCTTCATGAGGTCCACGTCGTCCAGCTTGGCGCGGTGCCGCGACCGTGACTTGAGATGCTGGCGGCGGCTGCGCGACTTGCTCGTGGTCGAGTCGTCACTCAGCGAGGACCCAGACAAGGGTAGTTGCACGGCTCCTGCGCTGGCATCGCAGTGAGCGCTGTTGGCGTCGTCGTTAGCGATTGTCATCGCCATCGCCGCCGTGGCGCCAGCTGCCGCGGCGATCCAGGCCGATGAGGCACGAGCGGAATCCTGATGCTCCGTTAGCGAGCCGTGCGAGGCCACCACCGCGAGCTCACGCGGCACACGTGTGCGCGCAGCGCTAGAGAATGAGGAGGAGGCCTTACGGCCCAGTGCCGCCGAGCAGCGAGCGCCGTGGCGTCCGATCAGCGCCTGCATCATCGTCGTCAATATCCTTCGCGTATACCGTCTTGCGTGGGGCGAATGGCTAAAAGGGATGAGGTGTTCAGTGTCGAGGTCTCAGGACTCTGGACTCAGATTTCGCTGCTTGTGAGAGGGAAG
>JAADWT010000261.1:0-25882 GCA_023336285.1 Pythium grandisporangium
GATCCTACCTCTTCAGCGAGCGCTACGAGTTCCTCATCCCCCATGGACGAGAGCAACTTCCCCATGGATGGTCCAGCGCCCATCGTCATCAAACTGTTTAGCCTCGCTCCCCCAGGATAATGTATGTGTACTGAGTTAGCAGCATCAGCACAAACGCACTCCAGGATCGTTTCTCGTATTTTACCTTGTAGTGTGGTAATTCAGTTCTTGTAATGTTTGTTTTCCTATGCAATTCTGGCCATTGGGCATCCCCAAGTACTGTATCACCGAGTTGGTTGCCAATGCACAGATGGTATTTTACATTTTATGCACATACAGGTGCCCACAGACACAGTTCAAGTTCCCGACTGGTTCCCGCAGCACAAGATCCCATCCATGCTGGACCTGTTTTTTTTCTTCTTTTTTCCCAGATCCCAAATTGACGGCGCAGAAAGCTCCAGCAACTTATTTTGGGCGACGGCGTCTCTTATTCTCTCCCAGAAAGAAAGGAGATGGGCTTGTCAAAAGTGGAGATTCAGTACAGTCAGCCAGCATGCCCCACAGCACAGCACAACATGAAGGGTTCACATGCGATCGAGAGGATGTGTGTGTGTGTGTGCCTGATGTACATGCGAACGATCCAAAGCCCGCAAGCCGCACATGTATGGGCTATTTGGGTTGACCAAGTTTGGGTGTGAAGAGCCGTCTGTGCTTTAGGAGCCATCATGAAAGATGTGGGCTGCGGTGTCTCCTCAACTCGTGCACTTGTGAACCTTCGTCTTCGCAGCGAGGAGACGATGACAGAGCCGCGCGTGTGGGTAATCGGTGCTTTCGGTGTGGGCAAGAGAAGCCTTGTTCGCGCGCTGGGGGCCGCGCCTGTTGAAGATGCCTCCGCGCCCGAGCAGTATACGTGGAAGGCGACGCCATCCGAGCCGGCGCTGCGCTTCGCGCTGTGCCACGAGTGGCCTGCGGGCCACAACGTGGCCAGCCCTCACGATGTGGTTGTGTTGGTATTCGCGCTCAACCACAAGGACTCGTTCGCGGCCACGCTGAGGCATTGGGCTCGATTCACAGGTGGCGCCAAGCACCACCACGCACGTGTGCTTCTCGTGGGCACCATGTTAGATCGACCCGACGAACGGCAGGTCTTTGCCTCCGAGGCGGCGGAACTCGCAGTGATTGATTTTGACGAATACGTCGAGGTCTCTAGTGTGCACCCACCGTTTGAAGGTGTCATGTACGCTCGCCAGCTTCTTCTGGCATGGGTACAGGATCTGCAAGCCGAGGCGTACAGCGTGCCATCACCCGTCTCACAGCGATCCGTCGGCACGCCACGCGGAGCGGAAGCCAGCAGCGACTCACGCTACATTCGTACAAGCGTATGGCTCTACGACCCGATGGAGGAGAGCTGCGCGGCGACCAACCCGGGGGACGTTCGCCTTCGGCCAATTTCCAGGGCGCTGTTTGAAATGCGGGAAGCCGGTGGTGACAAGGCCAAATCGCAGATCAGGCGCCGCGATCAGAGCATGGCGAACGTGGTTACTCGAAGCCGGTACTATGGTCCCACGGAAAGTAGTCGCCACATGCGATGGCAGGCTCAGCAGAAAGTAAGTACACCTTCGCGGCGACGTCACACTCGCACCGTCTCGGTGGAGGAAGATCACGCACGGTTGCAGAACAAATCGTTCCTGCAGACCACCAAGCTAATGCAGGAACGCATGGCTCACGTCAAGCACAACGTGACGACAGCTCATAAGACGTTGTTTAGATACAATGCCAAGAGTGACACAGCCGAATCGTCGGCAACGGGTATCGGAAAGCAGGCACAAGCCAGAGCTCGAGCTACCAGTCATGGGGACCAGCTCAAGGCTTCACATTCGTCAAGACAAGTCAAAGAGCATCAGGTTTCTCCGACAGTTCATTCTGGAAAGCAGATCACTGAGCCACCGATTTCGCCTCCAATCCGATTTTCGGAGCCCACGTGCGTGGGACTGCTTGATGCCGACAATGCGACTCTGCTAGCGGAGTGTCCAGTGGATTGGTCGCTCGACGACCAAGAAATCCATATTCCACCCCCTCCCGCGCCAGCACGAATGGCCGACTTCCGGGGCTTGTCGATTACTACCTCAAGCATTAAAGAATCATCCTCTCCGAGGACTGACGTTTGTGCCTCTCCACAGATGATAGTAAATGATCGCACTGACGATATCAGTGACGCCAGGTCCTGTGAACCACAGTACGCTGACCAGTGCTTTTCTCCTGTCGACACGATCAAAGAGAGCGCGTTAGTGGCTGACGACTCGGACACATCTGATGACGATTTCCATGGCGCAACGGCATCGGATATTGACGATTTGCTCGATTACTTTGACGGAGTAACGATTCCATTGGAGTAGACAGCGTGCTACTTAATGCATCTGTGCAAACTCGAATACAGTATTAATCAATCGTATCACACTGACGAAGTCTGGCTACTGCAGTGCTTAGGGTCGTTCGTTCCTGTAGAAAAACTGCGATCGCTACAACTGCACCGTAATCCCCATAAGCGTTTCCGCCCACATGATAAAGTCGCACACGAATGAATAGGTCGGGTAGATAAATGTCGCGGGTCGGTTATTCTCAAAGAAAAAGTGACCCGTCCACGCGAATGCGTAGCCAAGGACGATGGTAAAGAGCGCGACTGTGAATTGGCCGCGAAGAAACTTGTGCGTTGTAAAAAACACAAAGACCATCACGCTGGCCTCAAGCAGGCCGTGGTCAAAGTGGCGGAAGGCTTCAAAGGCAATGCAACCGCACTGCACGGCGACGATCCCGGCCCCAAGTAGCTCGGGGTGCGCGAGTGCCAGTAGAATGACAAGCGAGGTGCCCGTCACGTGCAGCTTTACATTGGTGCCATCTTGATGCTCTCTCATGCTGTAAAGCATCCACAGGAGGCACAACAACAAAGCCCACCCATTAATAACACGAACAGGATTGATACCCGCCACAATTTCCACCGATGCGGGGAGATTAAACCAACGTACTATTGCGGCCAGAAGGCGGAGATCGTGTCAAAGGGTTTCCGGGGTGACGGCGGGTCCATCCGGGGGGGCAGTGCATCCAGAATGACGGGCATCTTAAACGAGAGAAGCGCGATGACGAGACTCACCACCAGCCATTCAGGACGCAGGAACTGCGTCACGTGGAGCATTGGCTTGGCCATGATTCTTGCTTGATCGCGCGCTTGATCTCTCTCTCTCTCTCTCTCGCTACCCCAAAGGAGAGGGAAATTCGTTTTTGCGCAGTGGCTTGAAGCAGACAACCCTCTCCAGCATTTATGTGCGATTTGATTGGGCAAAACTCGAATCATCAGAACGACATTTCATCCAATTATGAAGTAGGTAAGTCGACCAACATTCTTACCTGAAGGGTGGCAAGTTTCCACCTATCCATTAGCGGCCACGCATTTCGCCAACACTACGAGTATCATGCTGCGCCGATGTGCACGCGAGAGCCGCACGCTGTGGATGAGGAGCGACCATGGCCGTGGCTATGGGCGTTTGATTGTACGGAATGGAATGTGGAACGTGCGTGGCATGAGCACCTTGGTCAGTGACACCATCTACGCGTTGTCATCCGCTGAAGGGAAGGCCGGAGTTGCGGTCATCCGGGTGTCGGGGCGTCAAGCTGAGACGTGTCTGCAAGCCATGACGCGAGATGAGCTTCGTCCTCGTGCACGAACGTACGTATAGAAGCCGCGGATGGATCATGTTTCGTTTGTGTGGAGGGAGCGGTTGCCAACAGGGAGGGAGTGCGTTCAATAGCTCGTCTTTGCCTGAGGCAATTGTATTGACACTGATTGTGAACACGAACACACTGTATGATGTTGTTTGCTGTATGCAGTGCCGCATTCCGTAGTTTGTACCATCCGGTTACTCAGGAGAAGCTGGACGAAGCGTTGGCATTACGTTTCCCGGGACCGAAAAGGTTCGTTTCAACCGGCGGTGGCTTGAAACACTTGCAGAATGCAAAGCTGAGTTTGCCTCTTTGATCTTTAAATCTAGCTTTACTGGCGAAGACATTGTCGAGCTGCATGTGCATGGGGGTACTGCTGTCGTATCCGGAGTTCTTGAAGCTCTGAGTCACATCCCGGTGGGTAGATCGTGACTACCGTGAGATACGCACTGAACGCTACAGCAACACACACAGCCTAACCTTTTCTGAGTTGTATATTTACGATGAAAGCACTGCCGTGCCGCTGAGCCTGGCGAATTCACAGAACGAGCATTTGAGAATAACAAGATCGATTTGATGCAAGTGGAGGGACTGGCGGATCTGCTGAGTTCGGAAACCGAAGGACAGCGGTCTCAGGCGCTCCGTCAACTCGCTGGCGATGTTGGTGAAGTTTATGAAAACTGGCGCAATGAGATAGTTCGTTGTCTTGCTCATTGTGAAGCGATGATAGATTTTGGGGATGATGAAGACGATGTCACTGATGAGGCATACATGGCAGCTGTCAATCGGTACGATGACGATCGTGGCAGCTGTGCCGCTAATTTGCGATGCTTGGATAAGAATTTGCTATGTTTCCTGGATTAATTGATCGCGCACATATTTTGTATGGTATAAGCGTCAATGCACTGGCAGATTCCATTCGCGCACACCTCGCCGATGGGCGCCGAGGCGAAATTTTACGTAGCGGAGTCCAAGTCGCCATTCTCGGGCCGCCTAATGCTGGTAAAAGTAGCCTCTTGAATATTTTGGCACGACGCCCAGCTGCAATCGTATCATCCGTCGCCGGAACAACGAGAGATATCGTGCAGGTTCCGTTGAACATTGCAGGTTACCCTGTCATTGTTAGCGACACAGCTGGGCTGCGAGAAACCGAAGACGCGATTGAACGCGAAGGAGTATTGCGTGCACAAGAATGCGCAGAAAACGCGGATATTCGTGTTGTCATGATGGACATCCAGGTACGATGTATTGCAGTGGATACGTGTTCTTTGCTGGAGATTGTCTCGCAGTAATGCATTTGCTGTTGTTGTAACCTGTGTGGTCACTATAGGAAATCGACCAGTTGTTCAGTGATGAATACTTGGGTTACCTGACTTCAGACACAATTTTGGTGCTCAACAAAAGTGATCAAGTGCATCAGACCAATCACCACGCAGAGATGGTCGCCAAGTCCATCAGCGAGCGTGGAAAGGCTGCGCATATCCATGTGCTGTCTTGCGTGCAGAATAGGGGAGTAGATGATTTCATCGAAAAATTGGCATCCACCGTGAAACAAAAGTAAGTGCATTAGTGTGGAGCACACTTGGTTTGTCCATCCTGTTGACGCTTGTTTCATTATCCATTGTGCAACAGACTCCAATTGTCGTCTACCACATCAGCGAATGGTGCAATTATCACTCGAGAACGTCATCGTCAGCATCTCACCCAGTGCCTTCTTTCTTTGGAGCAGTTTCTCCAGTATCCAGAGCAGAGCGAAATTGCTGCAGAAGATTTGCGACGCGCCGTCACTTCTATTGGTCGAATCATGGGTCGAATTGATGTGGAGGATGTGTTAGATGTCCTGTTTGCAGATTTTTGCATTGGAAAATAGACTGCCAGATCGATACATACACCACCGTGAGCAGTCGGCAGGCAAATGTCGATAATAAATCGCGTTCTGTGTGGCGTCTGATCACAACAAACTTGCCGATGGAGTTCATCCCTGTCGAGGTGTACACAAACGAAATCCGGACACGAGAGCCGCAGGAAAAAGATGGATTGGCCCATCAAGAGACGAATAGCGCGTGTGACAATGATGAAGTCTTGTCAGCGACTTCACTATCACGAACCCAATACTCACGGCAACCGCAGATCAACAGGATGCAGCATACCGCAGAAGTTGACATCCTTCCGATGGTGCAATCATTTTATGCGATTGCTACTGTTCTCTTCAAGAGAAGTTGCATGGATGAATCTGATTTGTTTGGGTCATGCCATTCTAGGTAACCAGCAAGAGTGCTGCCTTCGATTCATTGTGTGTTGTCCTGGAAAAGGGTATCTTTGCGGGACGAGTAAGTGGCCCTTAACGAGAGATGGTTCATAGCCAGATTCACTTACCTGGATGTCTCTTTCATAGCATGACGGGACATTACTACATTGGAAGATTCAACAGACATCAAGCGTTACTCCTCTCAATGTACGCAGTTCTTTTACGAATCTGATGAGATGTTTGCGTGCAAAGGCCATAAAACTTCTTACTGCAATACTTATGATAGGTCTCCAAGCTATACGGCCACACTGGAGCAGTGCTTGCCATTGAATTTGATCGTTCACTGGGGAACGACGGATTACTATTTTCCGGATCCGCTGACCGCTCAATCAAAATCTGGGACCCTTGGCGTGGATCTGAAGCTGAGCAACTAGTCCGCGGTAATCAGCATGATCACTTTTGCGTACAAACTATTCCAGCACATGAAGCGAGCATCACTTCACTTCGAGTAATATCACAGCAACGATCTGGCCTAGTGAGCAGCAGTCTTGACCACACCGTGAAGATCTGGTACCCAGCAGAAGGACGAGGTTTACTTCTGTATCCGTGGTTTGTCGCTGCACAAACTATCACTCTTTCTCGTGAGGTTTGGCCCGCAAATATTTGTGTCCGTGATTCAAGTATGACTTCCTTGTTCATTGGGGATTCATCTGGCTATATTTCATACTTCATACGCGGTGCATCTAGCAGTATTTGCAACGAAGGATCTCAATCGAACACGCGGGCTTCGGAGGATAGTGCATTACTTTCGAACGCTGACAGGGATGTTTTTTCGCCGAAACAAAGGCCATTGAAGTTGCATAACCTTGGGGTCGTACAGCTGCAAATGATTGCAGATGACAGCTTCGTCGTATCTCTTGGGTTTGACCACACGGCTCGTGTGCTTGATGCAATTACAGGCACCGTTTCGTCGACGATGGTGAATCGAAACCCTGTCCGCTTTACGTCGTGTGCGTGGGATTCTAAAAGCCAATCGTTGTTCCTCGTCGATGCAGTGGGCTATCTCCACATTTGGGATATTGTTCAGGACAAGTGGCTCAATAAACTCAAGCTGTTTCCACAAGGCACACATATCTCTTGCGTGTACTTGCCTCCGATGACGGATTGGATGTTTGTAGGGATTGCTAATTGCGCCAAACAATGGCGAATAAATCGAGACGTCGGCTATCGTGAATGCTCTGGCCATAGTGATGCCGTCGTCGCGTTTGCTGTTCTCAGACAAGAAGTGGTAGACGTTCCTAGTGACCTCTACTCTGCCGAAGACAGCAATTCTGTGGCAGTATCGAGTCGTTTTTTTAGTGCATCACTGGATAATACACTTCGCTGCTGGGATTCGTACGACATGAAGGCTGCTTTCGGCTTTGAAGAGCGACAATCAGATATTACGTGTATGATTGCGTCTCGAAAGTTTGCTAAAGTCGTCACTGGTCATGAGCACGGTGGAGTGAAAGCATGGGGCATCCATACGGGGCAGTTCGTATATGCACCACAGAGCTCTCGCAGTACAATCACAAGCATCGCGATGGGAACTCTACGCGACCAAGAATTGGTTTTTGCTGGGGATGCAGAAAGCAACTTGCTAATATGGGAGCTAAGTCTGGAGGGTATGGTTCTGATGACATCCACCTGCATTCGCCTAGCAAATGACAGACGAGACGAGATCACGGCTCTTTTGTTTTGCAACGGCGACTACTTGGTTCCACGTGGTGGAAGTGAGTTTATTGTAGTCGGGTATCAGACCGGTGACATGGCAATTTGGAGCTTGAATAAGAAAGTCGTGCTGTCCAGGTGGAAGGCACACGATGATGCGATCAGCAGCATCACACGCCATGGGTGCTTTGTTTTCTCCGGATCCGAAGACGGAGCAGTCCGAGTATGGAATTGCTTCCATCCCTCAGGTGTATACGAACTAGGTGTCTTACGCCTTCCAAGATCTGCGCGTTTGTCGTCAGACAATATGTCACCTACATTGCCATCCATCGTTGCGGTCGACGTCCTCCCCCAATCAGGAGCGATTTTGAGTGCGGCAACAGATGGCACGATCCAAGCATGGGACTATACCGGATTCGACGACACTGCAGGTATCGATTATGATTCATACGGCAAGCTTTTGTTTCACATAAAGTACGTGTGTCTGCTCTTTTACAGTTTAGTTAGTGTCGATTGGAGAACGGAGAGGAGTTCACACCGTGCCCGTTTGCACGGTTCGACACGCTGATGCTCTAATGTCGTTTGTCACAGGCTGGAGCACGAAATTCGCTGCATGCAGTATTGGCCTTCGCAAAAGGCCATACTTTGCGGTAC
The DNA here is from genome assembly GCA_023336285.1 of Pythium grandisporangium. Taxonomy (NCBI): domain Eukaryota; phylum Oomycota; class Peronosporomycetes; order Pythiales; family Pythiaceae; genus Pythium; species Pythium grandisporangium. The sequence goes on from JAADWT010000261.1 coordinate 8,306, forward strand.
CACTCAAGGGCGCATTCTCGTTTACCAGCTCCCCTCACACATGTTCTCGTAGCGCGTGCTTGCTCAGTTCAGTTTCCAATGGATACGGAACTCTGTGATGGATAGTGTCCATGCGAGCGTGGCATGGCATTGACCTTTCACACGCGGCACAGATTAAAGGTATAATCGAAAATACCGTAAATACCGTTAAATTTACGGGTCGTTCATGTAACGGCTCGCGTAAAAACGTTCAATCTTGCATTTTCGAGGGTGCCTTTGCTCACTCTATATCGATCTCCATGCCGATCTGCATCGCCGTGCTGGGGGACTCGTTCGTGGACGTCGTGGCCGGCACGCTGGGGCCAGAGCAGCTGCCTAAGTGGGGCGGTGATGTGGAGTGCTCGCGCCCGATCCAGCTGCAGCCCGGCGGCTCAGCACTCAACACGGCCACGCATCTCGCGACGGTCGCCAGGAGCTCTTCTTCTCAAGTCGACTCTGCCGTCAACGTGGAGTTGCATACTGTCGTCGGTGAGGTTTACATCATGGTTAAAGACGATGTGCTTGCTGGTCGGGGTCAATGATGGCGAAAACCACAAGTTCGCTGACTCAATCATCGTATGGACAGGCACGGACGCGTTTGGCGACGTGCTCAAGCAGCACCTGATCTCCCGACAGATCACGCTGCATTCACCCGTTATTTCTGATGCCCCCACGGGTGTCTGCATCGTTCTTAGTGGCACGGTGCGCACCCCACCCAAATCGTGTTGTTGTCCACGTGACTGGCGTTACATTAGTACGGGACTGATGCGTCGTGAGTGCTTGCTTGGCTATAGGAGGATCGTAGCTTCATCACGCACTACGGCGCGGCTCGCATATTTAGCGTGGAGGTACGGACCTCGCGTATTTAGTTCTGTACGTGCCCACTTTTTGACTAAGGGTTGGCTGTGATCTTGACATTTTTGTGGGTGCTGTCCTATAACGCACCATACCCAAGCATATCAATGAGGAAAGCGTGCTAGCCGCTGATCATCTGCATATTGGAGGTGGGTTAAACACACGTGTAATCCCTGTAATGTTTGAATGAGGCAGTCATGGAGTTGGCATATGCTTACCTGTTTGTGTTGGTCCTGAACGCTCGACATGGCTCCACAGGTTTCTATAGTTGCTCCAATCTCCAGGGCAAGTTGCAGCCTTTGCTAGCCAAAGCACGCGCCAAGGGAATTACCACCTCACTGGACACGAACTATGATTGCACCGAAAAGTGGGAGGGATTGGACGAGTTGCTCCCACTGCTGGACGTGTTTATGCCCAACGAAGTTGAGGCCATGCATGTGTCTCACACCTCCACCGTCGACGATGCCATGGAGTACTTTGCGCAGCGCGTACCTGGACTGACACTCATCAAGACTGGTGCCACTGGCGTTCGCGCGTATTGCGCAAAAACCAAGACAGAATACCAGCAAAGCAGCTATCTGGCAAACGTTGTGGACGTGACTGGTGCAGGGGACTCGTTCAACTCTGGATTTATTTGTGCCTGGAAGCGCAGCCGAGGGAATGTCACAGAAGCGCTCAAGTGGGGGTGCGCAACGGCGTCGCGTTGTGTGACTGCTCTAGGCGCCTGCTCTGTGGTCATCTCCTCCGACGAGGTGCTCGCAGTCATGGACGCAGACAAGGTCTACTGAATAGACCCTAGTACCGAGCAGAGAACCAGAATAACGCACAAGAAGATGAAGAAGAAACCGAAGAATATCTCCGTGTTGTTGTAGCCGATTTCCGACGTGACTACGAAAATGCCGGGGTCCAATCTAGTTGGCCTTCGCTTTTCTTCCCGTCACAGCAGCAATATTACTACTACTGTCATCTTTATCTTGTTCACCGCTTGCGATAGGTAACGGAGCTGCGATGACCTCTCGTTGCGCTGCATTATCTGCTGACGACTCGCGACGTAGAATCGTCTGTTTCAAAACCACTTATCAATACTACAAAACCCACCTCTTTCTATGAGAGAGATTAGATAGAAAAAATCCATGAGCATACATACATCAATAGCTGGCGCGGCTGGCTTGCCATACCAGACTATGGTTTGCGTCTTGCCAATGACAAACATGTGCGGCACCCGATCAATATCGTAGCGAACCAAGTATCTACAGAACACAAGACACACCGGTGTCATTTTACGCAACGTTACCGACTGGAAAATAGATAATCCACTCACTCTTTACTCATGAGCCCGTCCTCGATCGCGATGCTAAACGGAAACGTGTTTAATTCCTGGAAATGAATCGCATTCCGGCCCTTCACCTTGTATGCCTCCAATTCTTCGCGCTTCTCCTGTGTCAATGCTACAAATTGCATAGCTGGCAACAAAGCAAACGCGTAGTCAATTAGGCTCCGCCCAATGTACATGCGTCTCTACTGTAGAAATGCGAATGTTTGAGTGATTTACGATATCCAGACATTCGTATGCATACCTTCGTGAGTAAATTGGTTGCGCAGCCGTTCCAACTCCTTCAACGCGGCACGGGACCGGTAGCACCAGGATCCCTGTGATAACGATTCATCCATTTACTGGTCAGCACGAAACAGAGTGGTGGTACCATCTATCGCAGTCGTTTTGAAGTCCAGCTCACAACGTACGAAGAAGAGCAGGACGGTGACTTTATTGGTTTCTATCTGCACAGGAGTACCGTGCACCCACTCTATGCGTTGCAATGGAGGAACTGAACAGTTCAGGAAACACGAACAGCATTGCATTGTGAGCCCGTGGTTCGCCTACAGGAGTAAGGGATCAGCCACCCTGGGTCATCTCGAATTATGGGTGATTCACCCACCCACCCATTGCTCGTACCATTCTGTCTCTTCTTGCAGTGCTCGTTTTGAATCAGCCTTTCGTATTGAAACATCGATAGGCGGTTGTAAAACACGGCGACGATGACGGCGACAACGAAGACGATATCCTTGAGAGTCCAGTCCACCCCGAGTGGGTTGGTGAAGGCAAACGTAAGCCATGCTCCCAGCGCACCGAGCCCCCCGGCATGGAGAGCGGCTTTCGTCGTGGCACGCATGTTTTCCAAGTAACCCCACGTAGTCAGCGTTCGAGTGATCGCTTCACAATCTTCACACTACCTTGCCATCCAATTGTAAGACTGCCAAACGACACTTGGGCGCGCCACCCCAGTAACTACGTAACGGATGCGAAGGTGGAGATCCCAATTAAAAATCATGCGACCAACTTACCGTCTTTGGTCGAGGAAAGTGTTTCACAGAATAGAGTGACTGCCGCATGTACCGCTGGTTCCTAGGTGGGTCCACTTGTTGTTATGAACTGGAATGAACTGACCATGATCACCAATGGCTGGCTTTTAACGGCGGCATGGCAGTTTTGGCGTCTTGGCGACCAAACTAAAGGCATGCCACGATATGGCGTCAAAAAACAACAAAAAGCGACTCAGTGAGTTCCGACAACTCATGCGCGCTACTGAGACCTACCTCGATCAACTTGGCATGAACTACGCTAACCCAAGCGAGGATCAAGTCGACAGCCTGTTTTTCAAGGCACGACAGCTTCTTCCTTTCCACCAAGACCTCGTGGCGGTGAGCTGCTTGTGGTTCAGTAGGTAGGTGACCTACCTACTGATCCACAAAGGTGCCACCGTCGTACAACAACACCGCAGGAGTCCTGTGCGCAATCGCTTATTATTACTGCGGCAGGACTAATAAGCGATTGCGCACCCTGTTAGTTGGATACATGAGATTCGACGCAGGTTCACGTTTCTATCAGCGCCGGAGGTTTTTTCCTGCAGATTCGTGAAAAAGGGAAACTACAGGTGTAGGCTACACCAGTTTTAGTATCGCATTTCATTCCCACACAATACGAACCTGCAGGACAAACTATCCTGCAGATGGCCCAGGTTTTCCCGTTCTATTCCTTCAAGTTCAAGAGAAATGCGAACCATCCGATCAAGACCTGGGTGATAATCAGGTCCAATGGGAACTGAGATTCTTCAGTAACGAGCACCAAGTTGGGAGCAACAACAGTACTGTACATTAAACAATCGTTTTCAGGTGGATTGATCGCCAATGATCCCAGTGAGCCGCTAAGAGCGCCCGTATCGTGCTCCACAATACTAGTACATAGCACAGCGACGCAGAGCCTGCGCGTCGCTGCGCCGGGGCTCCATAACACACAGGCCTCAAGGATACTTGTTTATGTTCTGTTCTTGCTCCAGACTTATTGCTCATCAGAATTTCTCGTGATCCGACGGCTGGGCTCCAACTGTTGCCCACTCATTGGTTGATCAAGTAAGCGCTCATCCACACGTGCCGTCATGGCACGTGCCATAGCACTGCCATGTCACTTTTCGTATCCATACGCCATGGAGCTAGCGTCCGGATATTACCCAAGTCACGATCCAGTTCAAGGGACAGTACAGCGTTCGCGCAGGTGCAACTCAATTCCTACGACCTGATACAGTACGCATCAGTGATGCCGCATCACCCATGACCTCACCACCACACACATAGGCACATATCTATGGGAGCCATTTTGACATAGGGCAGAGTCACCCACCCTACCTACGGTGCGATGTGAGTTGGTCGGGGTAACCGTCATGGCCTTGCCGCCAAACTCCGGATGCCATACATATTATTTTGAGGTCCAGGAGGTCCCTTTCAAGTTAGAGAAAGAAAGGCCATACAGCTGCGATAGAGATGTCATTTTAGTCGATCTTACGAAACACATACACACACCAGCACACTTGGGTGGCGGGAGGCACGCGCCGGGAAGGCATAGGTGGCGGGTGAATAAAAGTCACGAGGTCAGTACAGTTCGGCCCTGGCGCTCACGACCGCACGCGTCTTCTTGCTAGACGTTTGGCAACATAGACCTTTCTGAATCGTGAGTTTTTCGAACTCTTTTGTTCTTGATGGTAAATAGCATGTGCTGCCGAAGCAACATCACGAGTTGTCGGGTTTGAGGACATGATTATCTCCCCACCTCATTGGCTCGAAGCACGCTCCAAGTCTTGGATGCTATTTCCATGCAAGGGAAGGCTGTGGGCCAATGATCTAGTGTCTTCGGCAGCGTTGACTGCATCGTGACCGTCCATGCCACCAAGCGCCGATCGACGCGCTGCATCTAAGGATTAAATCAGCACTCACTCTTCAATTTGCATTTCTCCACTCGAGTGCTTCACTGTCCACCCTCCCCCACCCACCCATTACGTCCCCACTCCTCCAAGTCATCCAATGGGCGTCAATACCGGACACGATGTTGGTGTGGCATTTGCGCTCACGTTCGCCGCGGGCTTTGCCACCGTTCTCGGAGGCATGGTCGTGTTCAGCAAAAAGCTCGTGCATCTCGCCAATCCAGTGAGCCTTGCCTTCGCTCTCAGCGTCTCCAGCGGCGTGATGATCTTCATCTCGTTTGTCGAGATTTTCGGCGAATCCGTGCATCTCCTGACGGAGGGTTTGAAAACCGAGGACATGACCGAGGAGACAGCTACGGGTCATGGCTGGCTGGCTGCCACGGCGTGCTTCGGCGTCGGCATTCTCTTGATTTACGCGATCGACTTTGTCGTGCACAAGATCTCCCCCGGGGCCGAGGCCACCGACCTTGAAAACCTGAACCTGGACAACCTCCGTGAGTCGATGGAGGAGCGCCAAGGGCCCACCCAAGGTGAAGGCAATGTCACACCACCGTATTTGGAAGCGCAGACACCAGCTAAGCAGCTGAATGCGGTAGACGAAGCCAATCGTCAACGACTGCAACGAATGGGCTTGTTGAGCGCGCTTGCACTTGGTCTCCACAATTTACCTGAGGGAATTGCCACATATGTCGGAGCCATCCAAGATTCGTCCGTGGGCTTTTCATTGGCGATTGGCATCGCATTGCATAACATCCCAGAGGGTATTGCCGTCGCAGCCCCCATTTATTTTGCGACGGGTAGCCGTTCACGTGGCATCATGTGGTGCATCATCTCGGCTATCGCGGAGCCGATAGGTGGCTTCGTTGCCTGGCTTGCAATTGGCGATGGCATGGACCCGATTTCGGAAGGAATTCTCTTTGGACTGGTTTGTGGCATCATGGTCTGCATTTGCATCAAAGAGCTTATGCCAACGGCGTATCGTTTCGCTAAGAACCAGACCCACTTGGTCGCGATGGGTCATTTTGCTGGGATGTTCATCATGGTAACGAGCTTGATTCTGTTCGGTTACGCTGGCGTCTAGGCACGTATATTCTTGTGGGGAATGTGATGCTCCCCTTCGCGCGGTGTCTTGCTCCCACAAAGCAAACGCTCGCGCTGCACGGAGGGCGAGTCAAAGCCATAGTAAAAGTGGTGTGTACGTACCTTGAAGACGCTTCATGCTCAAGTTTTAGCGCCAGTTGGAAAGTATCGACACCAGCCATCACGTATATACTACAATACAAAATTGCCTTTTGTTCCACTTGCATGAGAACATTCTGCCCCACGTCGCAGCCAAACCAACTACTATTAATCACTGTGTTCTAGCGGTATGGTGGCCCACCTTCCTTTTACACGTGCATCAGATAATCACTTCGACAGCGGAAATGGTCTCCACTGGGCATAAAGTGGGAGTGGCGATCGCATTGACGTTCGCTGCGGGCTTTGCTACCGTTCTCGGCGGTATGGTCGTGTTCAGCAAAAGACTTGTACAACTTGCCAATCCCGTCAGCCTTGCGGTTGCCCTCAGTATCTCGAGCGGTGTGATGATCTTCATCTCGTTCGTCGAGATATTCGATGAGTCTGTGCATCTTCTGACAAAAGGCATCAAGAACGAACGAATGAGCCGACACACCGCCACGGGTCATGGCTGGCTGATTGCCACAGTCTGCTGTGGCGCAGGTATCTTGCTCATCTACGGCATCGATCTCGTTACGGAGAAGTTGTCACCGGAAACTGAATCAACGGCATTGGATAGCGTGGCGTCGGAAAGCCACGATGAGTATGTAGATATGCCGGAGCCATCGCCACAGTCTACTGCAGCCGTCACTCCACCGTACGTGGAGGCCACGTCACCTTCTAAGCATACCACCCGACGGGATGCAGCTGATCGACGCCAGTTGAAGCACGTGGGACTCCTGACTGCGCTTGCACTAGGACTCCACAACCTGCCCGAAGGCATCGCCACATACAGTGGCGCTATCCAAGATTCATCTGTTGGATTTTCGCTCGCGCTAGGCATCGCTCTGCACAATATCCCAGAAGGAATCGCGGTTGCAGCGCCAATTTACTTTGCGACCGGGAGCCGGATGCGTGGCATCATGTGGTGCAGCGTGGCAGCCGTCGCCCAGCCTGCTGGTGGTTTCATTGCGTGGCTTATGATTGGCGAAGGCATTAACCCATTACTCCAGGGCATTCTCTTTGGGATTGTCTGCGGGATCATGGTCGGCATTAGCTTCAAAGAGCTCATCCCAACCGCGTATCGTTTCGCGAAGAACAGCCCACACGTGGTCGCGCTCGGAAACTTTGCTGGCATGTGTGTCATGGTGGCAAGCTTAATTCTGTTTGGGTATGCTGGTGTGTAGCAAAGCTGGAATACGCCAAGTTGATTTGGAGTAGCGATAGTGGGGAGATGGCGCATCGTTCCCGATGGAGCAGTCTTCAGGGTATTTATATGAAAAAAAGGATAATAGGGGAAGAGGTGTTCCCAACCACAATTTCATAACTGTAGCCATTGCCTTGCTCCGCGTCGCTTCGACGCTGTTTCAGGTGCGACTGTCAGATTCGATCTGCGTCACAGTCACACTTCTTCACTGGGTTTCCTGCATTTTGACTTCGTTATCTTGTAGCATGCGCATTTCGTCGTGGATTGCCACTGCTATTGCATGGAGCAGTGCGTTTTTCAACCTTGGTCGCGCACTAAATGAATCTCACCGCATCAATGGATGGTATCCATGCGGATTTGCCACAAGCACTGAAGGTATCGTTCTGGGTGGTAGTCATCTCAATATCACAGTGTTCGAGTGCGCACAAATCGTTGCTCCTTTATGCTATGACACTATCTGTGACAGCAACCAAACGATTAGCGTCTTCGTCAAGAGGCTGCCAGCAATGAATCCACTCCCACACGCGCCAACAGCACTTATCCTTCTCGATGGAGGTCCAGGCTTTGCCGCTACCAGTCGTACGTACGCTTCGTTCGTTTGTGGTTAGTGGGTATCCCTCGCGAAGTGTTCGAGACGCTCATCCTCTATCCATGATCATTTCGTGAACAGTGGAGCGCAGGATGTTAAACATGCGGAGGACACTAAACAACACCGTAGACTTGTATACAATGGATCACCGCGGAACTGGTCGAAGTGAATTTCTCAAATGTGAAGCTGCTCAAGCGCTTACAGGTGGCAGCCCCAACGGTGTATTGCTCGCCCCTACTGAACTGGCGGCGTGTCTTCGAGATCTTAACTTCCAGTACGACGGTAATGCTGCAGCGTTTTCCACCACGAGTGCTGCATTGGATGTAAAATTGCTCATCAGCGAGCTATTGCATGGGCATGATGTGTTTGTCGCCGGATTCAGCTACGGCACATTTCTCGCGCAACGTGTGCTGCAACTAAATATCCCCCAGGTAACGGGGTACGTTTTCGATGGCGTGGTTACCCTCAACCCCGGCGATCACAACCTCGGCACGGGTATTGCTCAACAGAATCGACAGCTCCGAGGACCATCCATTCGTTTGTTGCAGTCATGCTACGACGATGAGGCCTGCCCCATCAAATTCAATTCTCGAGAGAGCGTAGTAGAAGAGGTGTTGGCCCTGTACGGCATGCTGGATGCACATGTAGCCACCAACAATTGCTCACAATTGCTTGTGACGCGCTTGGATTCCGCCATTCCATCGCATGGACTACGCAACTGGATAAACGCGCGACTGACGCATGGAAAAGATATCAAAAAGGTACTCCAGGTCTTGGCGCATCTCCAAACGTGCTCAACCATCGACTACTCGGCGCTCTGTGTGACGTTTCCTCCTCCACAACCACCATCATCATCTGCTCCAACGACCAAGGCTATCCGTGCAAATAGCCTTGACCCGCTTGTCGACTTGAACGAGCTGTTGTATTTCACTGTCGTGTTCTCCGAGATGTGGAGCCAGCCCTCCCCCACGAAAGCGGACGAGCTAAAAGACTTTCTTCGCGGCCCGTTTACTTCCACCAACGATCAATACTCGACCACGTACTGCGTTATGACCGGCGCCTCAGATGATGTATGCCAACAGCTCAAGCCCGACCTCCCATCCAATGCCCCGACCTTCTACTACAAACGAGACCAATACTTTGACGTCCCGCTTGTGCTACCCGAGAACGCCAGCGCCTTGATCCTAACAGGTGGGCTAGACTTTACCACGCCACGCGAACTCGGTGAGCAGCTGTACATGACTTTGCATGGCGCCGGGCGTGGGGTCATGCTGGCCACGTTTGACGACGGTGGACACTGCAGCGGCGAGGCGACGACAGCGAGTCACCGTGGCGGGACGTGCTACGCGAGCATCATGGACTCGTTCATCATTCGCGGCGGCGATGTCTACGCACTGAACACCTCATGCATGGCCTCGCTTCCGGGGCATGTGCTTGTTGAACGGTAGTGGTTAGCGTACTAAAAACGACCACCCACGACAGGTTATTTCCGATATCGTGCACACAAAGGGAATAACGCGTTGATCCGTCAGCCACCGCATCAGCCGAAAGGCCTTGCTTATCGTGTGAGCAGAGCGCGGCAGTGGCGTCCGGATTGCCCCGCGCGGTTAGCGTCGAAACCAAATCCACCAAGCGCAAGCGTGGACGAGCGAGACCAATCACCACTGCGTTCTTTAGTCGCCCATTTTGTGGAGGGGGTGTTGAAGTTGCACCAGGACCATCATTCTCGACGACTCTAATAAAACCAGCAAACTTCGACCAGTTGATCGGATTGGCAGGTTCGTCGTAGAATATTATCCAATGATATAGTGCCGGAAGGGCGACTCTCTGATGATCACGCATTGACGGATGGAAGCAATCCTTGTTTCCAAGAAAGTCAAAACGTGGATCAATGTACCCGTGTTCTGTCTAGAAATGTGTGATATACTGTATTCCCAGAACGTTGCCGTAACGCAACTTCACTGTCTGTCACTTCGGTCTTCGCATACCACGTACGTCCGTCAAACAAACAAGCAGGAATTGTTCGTTCCACTTCCAAGAATTCCTCTCAGAAGCGCATTTACAGTTCCCATTGACAAGCAAGAAGCATGGGCTTCCTCTCGACCATCACGGCACTCTCGTCCGCAGCGATGCTGCTACTGCAGGCGCAGGGCATCGAGGCGCGTGGTCCGATCATCGGTATCCATGCGCACCCCGTGTCCAAGTCGGGCGACTACATTGCGGCGTCGTACGTCAAGTGGGTCGAAATGGGCGGCGGGCGAGTTGTGCCCATCCCATATGATGCGTCGCCAGAGTACCTGAAGCGATTGGTCCCGCAACTGAATGGTTTGCTTCTGCCCGGTGGCGCTGCCGACGTCAACGATGCCGCCAAGACCATGTACAAGCTGGCGCTTGAACTGAACGACCAGGGCGTGCACTATCCATTGTGGGGGACGTGTCTCGGCTTTGAGTGGCTGCTTCAGATCACGGCTGACGACTTAGATGCGCTTGATAATGGCTTCCACTCCGAGAACGTTACGCTTCCGCTCAATTTTACCGACATGGCACGAAGCAGCCGCTTGTTTAGCGGAGCCGATGATGAAGTGTACTCGTGGATGGCGACCAAGCCCATCACGATGAACAACCACAACCAGGGCATCACACCCGAGCGATTTGCCAAGTTTGACAAGTTACCGGTGTTTTACGACGTGCTCGCCACAAATTTTGATGTGGGCACCAACCGGGAGTTTATTTCTGCGATTGAGGCCAAGAAGTACCCCGTCTACGCGTTGCAGTTCCACCCAGAGAAGAACAGCTTCGAATACGGAGAGTACCCGGATGGTTCTCCGTTTGAGGTGGTCGACCACTCGTACGAGGCGATTCGCATGGGGCAGTACTTTGCCAATTTCTTCGTCAACGAGGCCCGCAAGAACGACCTTAAATTCGATGACCCACATGTCGAACGGGACGCGTTGATCTACAACTACCAGACGTCGACCTTCACGGACCCCGGGTTTGTCGAGTCGTACATGTTCCGTAAAGACCCGCAGTATTCCTTCTGGCGTGTTACCCAGTAGCGGCCGAACCAGTTGAGCATAACTGTTAGTACGCACCGGGTGGTGATGCGAGTTCCGAACAGCAAGAACGGTCGTGAATGCACTGAGCCTTCTCGTTCTTTTTCTTTTTAACATTCAGCTGGCTTATGAGTTGCGTGATTCACATGATCCTGGCAAATTGCAGGATGATACGTTTTATAATGTTGCTTTGCCTTGCCAAAAACAAACTCATGTTTTAAAATTCACAACGGAAGCCGCCTAGGATTTCTACCTCGCTTCGATCTCAGTTGCTGCAAGGGTATTGTCTAGAAAACCTCACACAGAATGAATTCCGCAGCGTTATCTGATTGCACTGTGCTTTGCAACGTGAATGGGCCAGGTTCGAGCACCAAATCATCGCCCGCAAGAACCTCAATAGCCTCACCATTCACCCATCGCGTATGGTGATCGGCATGGATTTTGTCGCTTTCGGTTGTCGGCAGCCCGTTCGTCATCACGACAGCACACTGATCCAAAACGATAACCACCGCGTTTGCCTTTAGCTCCAGCGAGACTTCACGCATCTCTCCCTGAAATGTGATTCGATACACACGACACTTGTTGTCTTCGTGGAGAGACGTGATAGTGGGGTCTTCGTGGCGCGGCAATTCATCCATCTCGAAGAACTCCGCCTCATCGCGCAACAACTCGACCTCGATGATACGGACGGCGTGCTCCATTGTGATCACGGTATACGTAAGATGATCCTTCGTGTGGTCACGGCAGAACACCTCGCCACGCTTCTTCGTGAGGATGCGTGGTTCATCTTCACCCAGTGACAGCTCCTTGAAATGGATCGGCGTGATGGTCACGTAAATGCCATGGTGCAGATGCTGATGGCACAGCGTAGTGCTGTGTGCCGGCACCTGCGCGTCGACGAGCCGCACGATGTCGCTCTTCCAGCGCTGCTTGTGCATTGGCTCGTCGTCTACCGCGACAAATGCCGGTGCACCGATAGGTATCGTCGCTGTGGTGTCACTCATCAATGTGGTGGTCGTCGTGCCAATGCATAGCACAGGCTTGAGCTCTGTTTTAATTTGACGGATCGATTTCTACCCGTTGGAAACACCCTTTGCAATGTTTTGCCAATCACGAGATGTCCCATGACTGTCGGACTGACAATCCAGCGCTAAACGGTAAAATACCGAGAGTAGGCGCGAAAACTTGCGAAGTTGGATCCCCTCTGTAGCTCCACGACCTGGTTAAGATGGTCCGCTATTGAGGACAGTTATGTGTATGATTAGTCGTGGAGGGAACGCTCCATGCGGCCGCGTAGCTCGACCAGAATATTTTTTTGTTGACTGCCATTCAAAGCACTTGCTTGCCGAATCAGGGCGAGGCTGACGACGGAAATCGCTCGTCTTGGTTCGTTTGTATTGATATTATTGGATTGAATGTGCGGTGCCCTACATATACCATTCCGCATAGGCAAATGCGAGCTTCCAATACACGCATATGACACCACTATCCATTGGTTCCGGCCTCCCATTGAATCGTGAGAACATCTTTTTCCTCTAGAAGACCTCACAGAGAATGAATTCCACACCGTCCACTGCCTCCGTCGTGCATCGTAACGTGAATGGGCCAGGTGTAAGCACGATATCATCACCCGCGAGCACCTCCACCGCCTCACCATTCACCCACCGCGTGTGGTGATCAGAAAGGATTTCGTCGTCAGCGCTTGTCGAAGTGCCATTTGTGATCGCCACCGTGCAGTCACTCAAGACGACGACCACCGCATTCCTCGGTAGATCTAGTGACACCTCATGCATCTCCTTATGAAGAGTGATGCGATACACGCGGCACTTGGGGTCTTCATTGAGGAGCGTGATGGCAGGATCTTCATGACGAGGCAGTTGATCCATCTCGAGAAATTCCACCTCATCGCGCAGTAACTCGACCTCAATGATGCGCATCGGATGCTCCATTGTGGTCACGACATGCGTCAGTCGATCTTTGGTGTGATCGCGGCAGAATACGTCACCCCGCTGCTTGATGAGCTTGCGTGGCTCCTTCTCACCGAGCGATTGTTCCTTGCTGTGGATGGGCGTGATGGCTACGTAGACGCCGTAGTGCACGTGCCGATGGCACAGTGAAGTCGTTTGTGGCGGGAACTGCACGTCCACGAGCCGCACGATATCGCTCTTCCAGCGCTGCTTGTGCAGCGGCTCGTCGTCCACCGCGACGAAGGCGCCATCGGTCTGCGCAGCCACGTCGCTCATCTTGAAATGCTGCTTGGTGTCAACTTCTGTGTGACACAGATCCTGGTTTGGTCAAAGGGCAGTGAGTGAGAGTTTTGGTGATCCTGCCAATCTAAAATAAGGTGGTCCACGTAGGATAGATCATCGGTGCTGAACAGTGTCGCCATCTTCCACAACGCACGAGACAGATCTTACAAATTCGAAACCATACCAAACGTCTCCGTAGATCATGTGGCCACACGACACTGGATCACATCCGCTATTAGGAGCTGGTCCAGTGTAGTTACAGAGTTGGCTCAGAGCAGTTTTACGAACAGTATGAATCAAAGGGATGAGGTATGGTTGGGCGAACTAAACGCTGGAAGAGCTTGGAGGGTGTCGTGAATGCGGTCAACGACTGCATCGGGGTATTCCATGACAAGCGTGTGGTTCCCATCGGGCACTGGCTCGGCCATTGAAAACCGGTCTGGGTATTTCTTGATAATTGGCATCATCACTTGCGGAGTAAACATGTGCGTACGCGCACCATACTGGAACGAAATGGGGCATCGCACTCGACTCATATCGTGGAGAGAGAAATGCGGACACGTGGACGAGTATAACGAAGCTTCAAATCGAGGATCACACGACAATACAGCAGACCCGCTGCCAGGATCATCCACCACTGCGCCATCAATGTAGCTGCTCAAGATCTCTGGATCCCAGCGTGCGAAATTCTTCGTGGTGAGGATATCCCGTCGCGCCTCCTCTAGCGAATCCCTGTCCGTTCAATTAATACAGTTAGAGCATGCCCTCTTTGATGCGCCTAGCAGGAAGAGCAAATGCGCCAACGCACCATGTAGAACGCCTCTGGAGAGTAACTGTAACTAGAAAGTCCACAACCGCATCGTTGCGTGGGCCGGATGGGAGGTTGCAGATCGGTTCGAATAGTACAAGCCCGTCGAATGTGCCAGGGCGTTCAATCTCGGTCGCTAACATTGCAGTTGCACCCATGGAATGCCCAATACCGATGATCGGCCCGGTTTGTTTTCCTTCATCCTTATGCAACGCGTGAATTTGCTGTAGCTGATTGAAAATATCATCTCTTGCCCAAGCGACCCAGTCTGACTTCGGGTGCGTCACACGAGGGGAACTTGGGTTGTCGTGATGCACGGTAGCGGCTTCTGACACATCACGACGGGTGCCGTGGAATGGGAAGTCGAAGCTTTGCATTTCAATCCCCGGTGTTTGTTGAAATAGCGCAGTCTTGGAGAGGCGCTCTTTGATGGGCGTCCATACATTCTGACAAAAGCCACTACCGTGGGCAAACAAAAGAGTTGTTGCGCGTTTGTTCGAAAGCTTGGACATTGCGAAATGAACAATTCTCCATTGCGAGATGCACCCCCTCGTGCTTTGTAGAGTCACACAACGCATGCGCTCACGGCAGATTTTCCCCATTTGTGACGATGCCGACGTGTCCCACCAAATGTTCCCCCACAATTGTTGACAAAACCCTGGATATTGAAGTTTGGGAATGCCATAACTTAGCGCCCAATATAAATGATTATTCAGCCCAAGATTCTGTATTTGCTCGAATTAAAATTTGGTTGACTTCCATGACAGGCATTCTCATCGACAGTTGCAGGCGGGCGACAAGAAAAATTGTGGAGCAATGACCAATCGCCATGCGATGGAAATAGTTGGACGCGGAAGGAACCACGAGAGCAGTGCCCTAATGGATATTCTAGGAAGGAACTGCTCATTCCAGACCTGACGGAGAGATCCTCCCGTCATTGCCTTGCTCCCCACACGTGTTGCCAGCCACCCATACTTCCTCTATGCTTACAAAAGCGCCACCCGCACGTGTTCGCGTGACTAGTCATGCCGTGGCGCGCAGGGCAACGACAGCCTCTCGAACCCGGTCCATACTGGGGGTGCTGCACCGTGCCCTGGTCCTCGTTGCTGCTTTTGTGTACATTACACGGTCGATCCAGGCAACCATTGCGGCCTTGCGCGTCCTCCGCGGCACCCGTAACCCAGCCATGAATTTTGAGGCGTACGAGTCGTACCTTATTACCAACTACACGGGCACGGGCCTGATTCGCGATAGCCCCGTGGTGACTGAGCTGCTGGCAAATGACACGTCGCCGAGGTCCTACTCGATCTACCTCGAAGAGGGTGGAGTGGTCTCCACTGTGGGGTGCTCGGCTGCCAACTTTAGCTCCGCCATGTACGGCAGCCTCTTCCCGCGCCTGGGGCTCATGTCGCTTACAAGAGACACGACTTTCAAGTACACCGAGTTGCAGAACTACGAACTCGTGGTGCCCATCATTGATTGCTCGTTTACACCGATCAAACGCGGCGCTCGCTCGCTCGTGCGGTTATACTACGTAATGCGAAACCGAGCGGATCCGCTAGAAGTGGCCCTCGGCTCGGTTCGCTTCAACATGCAGGACTACCGTATCGCTGATCGCAAGGAACGTGGACCTATTGGGCTCCTCACGTACGCGTTTATTTTCGATATGAGCGTGCCTAAAGTGTCGTACCGCTTCTCTGGTGCGCTTGGGTACCCGTTTGATCCTGCCTCCTTCACGGTATACAATCGAGCGGGCATGGCAACGGATGGTTGGTGGTCGTTCCAAAGTGTGCCATCCATGACGCTACTGGAGGCACCGCACACCATGATCACATCGAGTCGTACAGGATTCTATGTCGGTTCGGACGCGGAGCAATCGAATATCAAGAATCGGTATTGGGAGACTGATGACGATGACCCCTTCACCTCGCTCACGCAATGGAACTGGAAGGGCGAGACTGTTTTGCGCGACTCGTGGGCCTGGGTGCACATGATTCATGCAATGTTCGCGCTCGATGGACTATTCCACATATCATTGCTCTTGCTTCTCTCCTACCGCAACGGTGAAAAGGGGAAAATCTGGATGGGCGATGCGTTCGCATCCATTTCCACTACACTCCTGGGTCGCGGCGTCCTCATTGCAGCATCCTCGATGTTGAATGGATTCTGGACGCTAATGGAGTTTTGCCTTCATGATGCACACCACCACGCTGGCACGGAAGAGATTTTTTTCCACCCCGAGATGATTCACGCCGACCTATTGACCATATTTCTCGCGTTTGCGGCACTGATAGGGCATGTTCTCGGTGAACGGATTGACCCAGCATTCGTGATCCTACTCTTTGAAGTAAGTTTTGAGTACCGCCTCTCAATTGCGTGGTTGTATCCGACGACAATGGCTTATCTCGTGAATTATGCGGTGCGAGATCAGGCCCGATCACTCGTCATGGTCAGCAAAACAGTTGCGCTCTCTTCCCCATTGCGTCTCTGGACAAGTCGTGAACTCCCTCCAAAGGATGTCGGTTTTATACTTGGTTGCCTATTACCCATGTTTGGCATGTCGGCATTGGTGATTATCTATGCGGTACTACGCAAGCTCTACCGCCGTGGGCAAACGCGTCGGGATCCCGTGTATACGCACAACTCGCGTGTATCAGCACAAGATACGTCGACATTGCTGCAGCCAAAAAGTCAACTAACTGTGTTTGAGTTGGCGACGGGTGTTGAGCTGCAAAATCGGTTTGGCGTGGTGTGCGATTTTGAGAATTATCGCTTCATCAAGGGCATGAAATACGCCAGCGCAGATGGTATTTATTGTAACGGATATGTAATCGTCAATGACAAGGCTCTTGTAGCAATCTTGGACCTTCAGGCACTTCTGCTTATCAAGATCACTCGCATTCGTGTGAAGAACATCTTCATTTACGATATAACGGGGAACACAGTGCAGTCAACATCTCACTTATTTTACCCAGACACACTCTCCTGGCGTGACATTTTCCACCTCAACCTCAGCGTATTGTCATAAGGAACCCACATCTTTCCAAACGCTCGTACACATGCATTATAGCTGTTACATACATTCATAAAAAATATATCTTTGTAGAAGCGGATTCGTAATTTTACACCTTCACGACAGCATGTTGATGTTGAGGTACAAAAAGTCAGACCACGACATCGTGCTGGGGTACACCAGTCGCGCAGTCTTTTGAACAGTAGTGCCGTTCACATCGTAGATGTAAATGTTCTTGAAGCGGTAGCGAATGATCTTCATAACAACCAGCGAAAACAAATCGGTAGTCGCAACCAAAAACTTGTCGCTCATGACCA
>JAADWT010000262.1:0-25797 GCA_023336285.1 Pythium grandisporangium
AGTAGATTTGAGGGCGGGTCAAATGCGGGTCAGGTCATGGAATCGGGTCAGGGTTTGTAATACTACATAGAGTATGCACATACTAAACTAAAGGTAAAATACAGTGAGCGCTTAGAGAGCGGAGCCCCACCGCAGTGAAGCGGAGGTCGGGGGCGCGGCGCGTAGCGCGGAATACGTATACCCACAGGGACTTGCTATCTATTGTGGAGCACCGTAGCGAAGCGGAGGTTGCGATTAGGGAGCGCTCTAGCGAAGCGAAGCGGAGCGGGCGCGGCTTAGCGCCTCGCCGCGATCAGCGGCAATATTGTTTTTAGGTAATAAAAAACCCTGACCCGATTTCATGACCTGACCCGCATTTGACCCGCAAAAAAGCTAACCTCCACGATAGCAGGGCAGGATAACTCGAGTGATTGTTGAGAATAGAATCAGCCGATCGCTCTATTCTCGCAACTTCGAACTCCATAGCTAGCTACAATGGTTGTGGGTCATCCCTCATACGACGGATGCCTTGGTAACGGACGATCCAGCCATCAGGAAGCAACTGAGAGTTCAACGCTGTTTGATCGTGCACTTACAGTGCCTATGTATTCCTGGGTGCAGCCTGAAGGCATTCTTATGAGTCGCTGTTGCTTTATAGCCAACGCTAGCAGTAGAGCTCGTATGAAACGCTCATGAGCAAATGCAGACAGAAAATCTTCGGAATCACCATACTATGGGTCTTGTAGCAGCAGCGCTTCTGCGTCCTGCTCGATGCACCTCACTTTCCATTTCTCATTCAAGTGCTCCAGTGGACAAGTTCTTACGATCTGCGGTTCAAGACTGTGATTGCTTCCCAGGCAAGACGCTGGTACCCCCTCGTCGTCTCCATTTCTGGTTCGATCACCTTCACGTTGAGCGACTCGTCCTCCATGTCCTCTCAACCTAAGGTCAAGCCAAAGAAGAGCCAAGAAGCACACGAGCCTACCAAACCATCGACACGTGCGCTGACCAAAAGCACACATGATTTCTTCATCTGGGTGGGCGCCGTCGAGTTTCGTGTGTGGTGGTTTATCTTTTTGGCCTTTCATGGCGTTTGTTTGGGGTACCATGTGTGCGCAGCGTGCCTTTATCGACTGCTTCCGACGACAGCGCTCTCGACGACGCTCACGGCCAACGCCGTGGGTATGGATGCTGCTTACCATCCGTTGATCGCGACGATTATGGCGCTACTCGCTGCTGTGCATTGTGGCTTTATGCTCTCCATGGTGGGGTTTTCGATCCATGCCAAGCAATTCACCTACTTCCCCATTCGCCAGAGCAAGAAGCCAGTCGTGTCAGCGCTAGTTCAAACCGATCCGTCATCAAACTCGCTGGTCGTGTCGCCGCCCTCTGGGGGCGCAATCGCCACCACTGAGGGCGCTGAGCGTAACCCACGGCGAAGCATGCGTAACTCAATCGTGCAATCCGTGACGCTAGTCCTGGGGCCCAGCGGTCTCTTGGACGTGACTGGAAAGCATTTTGTTACCATCTTTTTGTTTCGCGAGATCGTGGAGGTAGTGCTGCAGACTGTGCAGGTGTATCGACTTGCACTGTATGTGCCTCGTCCATGGCTCGTGCGCTCTCTGGCCATCCTCCTGGTTCTAAACTGCTGGTCAACGCCACTGTTCCACCGTGTTATCCGCAAGCACCCAGGTCGTAAGCGCATGGCCTGCCTCCTCTTCGATGTAACCACGGATGGTATCTCCGCTATCGTGATCCCTCTTATCCTTGTGTTGCCCTACCTTAGTCAGTACGATCCCGCGTACACAAGCTTCCCGGTGGAAAAGTTCAGGGACACCACCTGGCGCGTGGTGGCATTGAACGAGTTTCGACTTGTCTTGGTATCCTCCTGGATCGACTTGTTTACCCGCGTCTTGCTGACGCTCAGCTCCACGATCGTGCTATTGGATGTCAAGAAACTGCTGCGCGCGATTCCACGTGAAGCCGCAGGGGTGACCACCGCCACCACCCACAAGGCAACTACAAAGCGTGACAAGGTCAGTGGCGCGGCGTCATACGTCATCGAGACGGACGCGGCGCCGCCATTGACAAGACTAGAGCAACTGGAAAAGAAACTCGATTTAGTCCTCGAGTTCGTCATCACTTCCTTTGGACTGGCCGTGCTGATTATTCACATCACCGCTGAGGCAGCGGGCCACTCGGACGCATGCATGCTCCCCGTCCTGACGTGGGGCAGCTCTGACTCTGGCTGTGCCTACGTGCTGCTGAACTGCGCTGCGGTCCAGATCCTTGGCGCTCGTGACGAGATGCAGGCGCTCATCTCCCTCCTCGAACCGAAATCACTGCAGGCACTCGACATCGTCGCCTGTTCGCAGCTCGAAATGCCACCGGCTCTGCAAAAGCTCACACAGATACTCAACTTACGACTCATTCATTCCTCAGTCGCGGTCTGGGACGAGCAGGCCGCACTCACGGCCCAGCACCATCCTCATATCACGTCCTTATCGGCCGTGTTCGTGGAGTTGCCTGGTGGAGTCTTCCCACCGGGGCTCACCTCCTCCGACTTCCCACCAACGCTCGCGACCGTGGATTTTATCCACAGCTACGTGGATTCATTGCCTTACTCAATGGTCGTCAACGCGGCGCCCAACTCGATCATGGTGTTCAATTACAACGGCATGACGACGTTCCCCGCCGTGCTCGTGGAGATGCCCATCTTCATCTTGTCAGTGGGGGGCAATAACATCACGGAGGTCCCTGCTTTGCTGTTCATGTCGCCATGGCTACAGGTCCTGGATCTGTCGCGGAATCCTATCACCGAGATTCCCGAGATTCCCGAGGCTCTACTCGCCAGCCAGCCAATACCCGCTCCTCGGCTCGTCACCGTTGATATGACGTTGACACAGTTGAACTCGTATCCCTCGTGGCTAAAAGGGAGACGGGTCGGGGTCATCGCCTCACAGACTCCATTATGCGAGCGTATTCTGGCCAACAACTTGACGGAGCAGGAGCAATACCTACGTATGGCGGTGGTGTGCGTCCCACTGGAGCCAGGGGGAGGATGAACCAATAGTAAGCGAGACTTACTGAGGGGTGATCGATTTCATACATGTATCTTTTCAATCAAGCCTACAGTTAGCTATCACTGGGTAATGCCCCTTCCCTCATACTCAATTCATAGATAATAACAGCCTGCGACTGGATGCAGACCAGCACATTTTTTTTTATGATACTTGCATGGCCACCACGGCTAGTGGGAACGCACCGCAACTGCTACTAGTACGCGAAATCCGCACTCAGATCAAGCAAACTGACAGCCCTCAAGCGAATGACACTGGGTTGCAACATTACATTCGAGGTATGTGTCCGATTGGGCTGGAAGAGACTCAGCGCGTACGCAAAAATATCACCCTTGGTGTTGAAGCAACCCACAGAGATTGACTGGTTGCTGCGGTTTACACAAAGTAGTGATATGGTGATGGTCAGTGCTTCCATCCGAAAAGGATACCCATTACAACAGCTAAAGAAACGAGCACAATGGGGACGTACGTTGGGCTAGAAGTCAGCGTCTTATCGTTCTGCGGAGCATTGAACTTGTCCGTCTTGTCACGCCAAAACCGGTAAACGCCATCACTACCCGTCGTTGAAAATACTCCAGCCGGATTCAACGAAATACTGGTGACGTTTTGCCCACAGTTAAACGTTTGGTTGTGGACTTTGTTGCCTGGTTCAAAATACTGCACCATGCAGTGGCCATCCATGGATCCAGCAAATAAACCCACGGCCTTTGTCATCAGTGTAATCGTTCGCGTCTCGGCAGCATAGCTCGGCTCAATACTCTGGTATGGCTGTGTATGCTTGCGAATGTCGTATAGGTGAATCCTTTTGTTCGTCGTGGCGGCGGCCACCACCCAGTCCTTGGCATCCATAGCACTTAACCCTGCCGGTAGTTGGGTCGTCGCAACGGCTGTCGTAGGTGACCGCGTGTCCCAGTACTTGATCGTCAGATCCGACGACCCCGTGACCACGCAGTTACCAAACTCAAGCGTACGAACCGCCAGTACCGGGCCAGCATGCTGCATTTCCGTACACACACAAACAAATGTCACTTGTTAATTATTAGTATCGGATCTGTTGCACTGCAAACTTATTGCGCTCGTGATTGCCCCCGCACCGTTGCAATGGGATCGCCCTTCTCGGCGGCGCCGAGTACCCAACGCTTGACCGTCTTGTCACACGACCCAGAGAACAAGGTGCTGCCATCCTACAAAAAACAAGCAACCAGAGTCATTACACGTCTCAATATTTGAAAGCGCGAATACATACAGAATCTTCCCTCCAGTCATACGTACGGGGCTAAAGGCTATGCACAGCACGGGGCCGTCATGCTCGATCTGCGCCATCAAGATCGCCTTGAACTTGTCCCGACTGTCCCACAGCGACTCACGCTGCCACACCTCCCAGCACCGCACGCTGCCATCGCGACCGCCAGCGGCCAGCACGTTGGCCGTCGGGCTCCAGGCCAGATCCTCAATACCGTCCGCAAGCACAGGCTCCACGTTGTAGTCGCGGCATTGGTTCGTATACGGATCGGTAGGCGTAGAGGGCGTTGGCGCCGCCAGCGGGGTGAAGCGGAAAACAGGATTTGCCATGGCTCACTTGCTTATTATCGGCCGTTTGCAAAGTGAATTGGCAGTTCCCCAGTCCACATTCACTCACGGCACACAGACCGATTGGGTTGAGAAAAATTACCAATTGGGTCAGCTCCTCAACCCGATTTGGTGAGAATCATGAACCCATCATAAGACCCAAATGCATCGACACGAGGCACGTTACATGCCCTCGCATGTAGGATCAAACTCGTGGCCTCAACCCGAATTCCAAACTTTTTTTCACGTAGTTGCTACTGGAGACACCGCGCTAAATACAAAGCCATGCTGCGGACACATGTAAGAGCTTCAGTGGTGTGGTCTTTCGACTTGCAGACAGGCGCATGTTTTTTTTGTCAGGGCTAGTGGAATCTGAGGTATGCTGAACACTTGCAAGGCCATAAGTCGCCCAGGGCAGCTTTTCATCGCGCTTCTTGTTGAGGGGGCACCAATATCCTTCGTTGACTCAAGCCAGTACCCGTGAGGCACTCACAAAGCGGAGCGTGGGCAATCGTAAGGGGACAGGCGGGACAGGTGACCATCGACTGAATCCGAGCGACACAGGGAGTATAGTCCTTAGATGTGTATGGACAACTCGACTTCATAATGAAGTCACTCAATATGTCACGTTAGCATAGACCGCTCCTAGCGCATGTTGGTGGAAAGATTGCTGCGATGCTTGTGAGAACCCCAAACGGAAGTGGAGTGCAATTGTGCAACAGGACATCTAGGACAACTATTGAAGACTTTCCACGAGGTGTCAGGTTTTTTTTATTATTCCTGCTTCAGTCTGCATTATGCGTATGGTCTGGAAATGACTCTCTTGTTAGTTTATGCCAGCTTGAATCCGGGCATCACGTATCGCAATGCAATCAAGCGTAAAGTCTGGCCACCAATCGAATTCGATCGAGCCCAGTGGATCAAAGTACGGCTGCCAACCTCGATTCTTGATCCAAGCTCGATTACGTCTTGTGTCAACGATTACTGCTTCACGAGCACCAGCGTCTATAAACCTGGTCACCTTTTCTTGCAAGTCGTCGATGTTGTCAGTCTCTGACATGATTTCAATGACGACCACTGGCACACATGGTAAATACGCCATATTTTTCTCTTGGGGTGTAAGACGACGCCCAGTGTCTGCGTCCACGTAGGAAATGTCAGGGATGAATTGGCGAAGGTCGCCTGAACATTCGTTCCATCTGG
This sequence comes from Pythium grandisporangium, assembly GCA_023336285.1. Lineage (NCBI taxonomy): Eukaryota > Oomycota > Peronosporomycetes > Pythiales > Pythiaceae > Pythium > Pythium grandisporangium. Next base: position 5,832 of record JAADWT010000262.1, read on the forward strand.
TAGAACAATCGCCTCATTCATGCTTGACGCTGTCGGGTTTTCTCCGAGTGGGAACACATCATCGACCATTTCCAAATTACTCGTATCTACGCCAAACAACAACCAGGAAGTCGTCAAAGATAAATTTGATTGGACAAAAACTGGATTTGCCATGGATTGGGTTGAAAATAATCACTAATTGGGTCAACTCTTCAACCCAATTCGTCTTCAACCCATCTAATGAGTTGATGAATGTCACCAATTTGGATCCCACCATAAAGCACACACACAAAATACAAAAATTGCATTGTACAAATTCCAAAGTAGTGCCACGCAGTTGCTAGTGATGGAGAGGTCGCACCAATTACAAAGCTGCGCTCGGGGCTCTCGTAGGGTATCGTAGGCAGATCGTTATACCTTCAGTGGTGTGGTCTGTAGACTTGTTGACAGGAGTGGGTATGAGATTTTGTTTTGTTTGCCAGGGCTAATAGAAGAAGAGTATTTGTGGAATCTGATCAAGGCTGAACCCTTGCGAGGTCATAAGACGCCCAAGGCAGCTTCCCATCGCGCTTCTTGTTGAGGGGGCTTCAATGTCCTTCGTTGGCTCAAGCCAGTACCCGTGAGGCGCTCACAAACGCGGAGCGTGGGCAAACGTAAGTGGGCAGCAGGGTGGCCATCGCTGCCAGTGTGAGGAGGTGGTTGCTCTCGCCCCGTTACGTGGCTTTTGAAGCTGTTCGCGCGGATTGCAGGTGGTGTGAATCATCATGTCAAGAGCCACCACGCCCAACGCGTTACGACTCGTCGAGAATCACCAGTATGCTGCCCCCAGTACAGGCTTGTCGCTAACGACAACGCTCTCTCGGCGCGGCATTCAAACGGCGAAGGAACGGGAGCGACCCACGCATGCGTCAGCACACCACTTGCGGCAGATGGCTCGCCTCAAGGAGGCCGCGTCATCCATCCCCAAGGCAACACTAACAGGTGTGACACCGATCAATGTGGACTCGATGAATCTGCACCGACAGCTCATTCAGCCCACCAACAAGCTTCGTCTCCAGTCGCCCAGTAAGGATGGTGGTGCAACAGCACCATCACCCGTACCACGACCGCTTTCAACCAACGCATTCAAGGCGCGTAAAGTGGAGCGTACACGCTTCCGGTACTTCTGTACGTCTTCCACGTCTCCTTTATGCAGCGTTGCTTTGGTCGGTCGCAGCATCGGAGCAGACGCCGTATTCTCTTCATTGTTTCAACTGATTGCCTCCCTTCTTGTTGTATGTGGTCTTTTGAACAGATGACCGAGGCGATCTGCCCGTGCGTGTGAGTTTTGCTGGAGCTGTACGCAAGCTGCAATGGCAGGTGGACCTCGCGCAGCTCGACTATACACACTACCTGCCAATGTTCATGGAGGGGCTTCGCGAGCTGGACGAGCCGTATCATTTCTTGGCCGTCAATGGCACTGTAGACATGCTCGAGAAGGGCCAGGGACGGCCCCTCACCTGCCTGCCGCAACTTGTCCTGCCCATGAAGCAAAACCTCATGACACGTAACCACAAAATCCTGTGCGTGCAGATGAAGGTGCTCCAGAAGCTTGTGCAGTTTTGCCCCTTTGCGGGTGAGGCGCTTGTGCCCTACTACCGTCAGCTGCTGTCAATTTTCAACTTGTTTATTGCCAAGCGCATCAACTGCGGGGACGCCATTGACTATAGTCAGCGCCACCAGGAGAACCTCGGAGATCTCATCCTCGAGACACTCAATATCCTCGAACGCACGGGTGGTGCAGATGCCTTTGTCAACATGAAGTACGTCACCACGCAAATCCGCTGTTGTAGTATGATTACTGAGCATGTTCTTGTTGTATGCAGTGGTTAGACTAACACTGGATTGAAATGCCTGAACTTTTGTTATTGGACCATGATCCTGATGGGGATCACACGTGTCGCGTTATCAGGTACATGATTCCGACGTACGAGAGCTGCATGACTCAGTTCTAACAGCAACTGCCCACTCTCCAGTACTATATTTTGTAGTTGTAGTCTCTCCTCGCTACAACTGCCTCTTCAGTCTCTGCTTCGGGTTTGGATCGTTTGTTTTTCTTCTTATTTTGATGCTTTCTTTTTTCTTTCAACATGAGATGCATTGGCGTCGTCTTTGAACAAGAGCTCCATTTTTATACCTGCGTCACGTCACGACCTTTCGTTGGAAGCCTTGCCTTGCCCTGGGTTGTGCACCCTGCACCACCGTTTGTCTCTGTGTGGGTCGCATTCGCGTAGCGTTTCTGCCAGACAGACAGATATATTGCAGTCTACCTGGTCGTGATGAAGACACGCCCCACACTTACCGTCCTTGCGTTGAATGATGGCGATGATGCTAAGTTCCAGAGTGGGGGCCATGAGCTGGGTCGCCCCCTTCGTCCTATCATCAAGCCCATGCTGGCGCCACTGAAAAATGACAACGACGATGACGTTGACGATGATGAAGCCGATGCCCTCGAAGCGTCCTGTGATATTGGTGAGACCACGTTCCGCAAGGGTCCAATGCATATCAATCGGACAGGTGTGACGTTTGACAACGAGTGCAGCGAGCACAAGAAGTCAACAACGACCAGGAGCAAGGACAAGAACCGGAACAATGCCGTGAAGCATGTGCAGGACGACGATGCCAAACTGGCAGAGACGCGACTGGCACGCCACACCACTATCCTCCTGGATGAGCTGGAAACCTGTGGCCTTATTGGGCGAGGCTGCTCGGGCCATGTGATGCGGGCCAAGCACAAAACCAGTGGCCAATTGTTTGCGATCAAGGTCGTCAACAACGTCTACGACAAGGCCAAGCGCGATCAGATGTTGACCGAGATTCGCACGCTGTACAGCGTGGAGAGCCCGTTCCTCGTCGAGTTCTACGGTGCCTACTTTAGCGACCACCAGCTGAGCCTTGTGCTTGAGTACTGCGTGGCTGGATCCCTTGATGCCATTCTGCTGCGACGAGCGCCCATGCCCGAGGCAATTGTAGCCAGCATTGCCTTCCAAATGCTGCAGGGACTGGCTCATCTCAAGCAGACGCATCATTTCCACCGCGACATCAAGCCGCAGAACACGCTGCTACAGAGTGATGGCCGTGTCAAGCTCACGGATTTCGGGCTTGCGCGTGGTCTTGACCACTCGCAGGACATGGCGCAGACCTTTGTTGGTACTTTTAAGTACATGTCGCCCGAACGTGTGCAGAACGAACCTTATGAGTACGTGAGCTTGCCGTTTGTGACCATGTTTGCTCAACAAAGCTGCTGCTGGTGTGGTCTGATGCAAGGTGTGTGGACATCTAACCTTTTTTTTCTTGCTTTGTTTTTTAAACGTTGGGACAGCTACAAATCCGACATTTGGAGTCTTGGCCTCGTACTCATCGAATGCGCCACTGGCACGTTTCCATTTCGGAACGCACGCTCTTACATTGACGTACGTGTGTAGGCGAATGCCGTTCTTTTCTATTGGAACGGTTTATCGATAACGTGATCTTCGCACTGTTGCGGATAAAAATTCCAATAGGTTGTGCAGAGTATCATCGAGTGTGCAGAGCCCGAGCTCCCGCCCGATAGCGAGGGCATGGCGTTCACAAGTGATTTTCGTGAGTTTATCAGCGACTGCCTCAAGAAAGATGTACGTATCATGATTCGATCTTCACTTCCTTGGAATTCCTGCTGCAATGGATTTTCGTTGTTTTTTGCTCGATGGTTGGCCGGTGGTTTTGACGTTGTGTGGCAACAAACATACTCAGCCATTGAAGCGCGCTGCTGTGGAATTGTTACTCGAGTCCCCATGGCTGGAACGTCACGACGCTACTGACGGTTCGCGATGCGCGCGCCGTATCTCCGAATGGTTTGGTGGTTCCTCGGCAGGAGATGCAAAGTCGTCAACCACAACGACAGCGCAAGCCTGGACCTCTGCCAACACCAAGGCGGCTCGAGATGGCAAAGCGACAGGCTCGAAGACGCAACAGGGAGATGACAGCGAGGAAGAAATTGAGGAGCTGATTGATGGCGCGTAGCGTAGCAGCGTGCAACGTAACGGCAGTCGAAAGTTAGCTTGTAGGGTGCGTGTATGTATGAGTTAATCGTGTTCTCTTTTGTTTTCTTCTTCGGCTTCTTTCTCTTTTTTCTCTCTCGCTTAGTATCCGCCTACTTGGTTCTCATTGTTGCATCACGGCTACGAAAACGTATCCTCGTGGGCTAGCAAGTACGCCTGCGCTGGTTCACGTGGACCATCGACACTTCGTCCGATGACGGCTAGCATGACACTCACTAGAACCATGATGGCCGCAAGCGAGACAAGAATATGCCGAGCTTCCACATCAATCGCCACGCCACCCGTTTTCGACTCTTGCAGCAGGTTGATCCCATGCACAGTGTGATCCCGAGACTGAAACGATTCCTGTTGGCTGGCATCCACCCTCACATGGTCTTTTGCCTCGGCTGCCTCGCGCTGGATTTGCTCCACGCATTGCTGCAGTTCCAGTGCCATGATATCAAATCGAATCGAGCCCACACCTGACGCGGCATCCCAGCCAGCACGCGCTTCCAGTCCAAGAGCACAGCATCGCACATCGGCCGAGCCACAGGCCGTGTCACCCTGTGTGATGTCGCGAAACAAATGCGGGCATGTGTGCTGCAGTTGGTAGAGCAATGGGTTGAGGAAGCCGAGGACGGGCAGGCCCTGCGATAGGCGCAGCTTGTTGAGCAGTACGATCATGGAGGCAACAATAGGCGCCGACACGGAGGTACCATCCGTGGGGGTGAGTTCACCATTCACGAAGACCGGGAACGAGTGACCGATCGCTGTAATATCTGGGTACCCACGTCCCGAGCCGTGCAGTAGCTCGCGGTCTCGCGGTTCTAGACCGGAGAGATACCCACCAACAGCTTCTTCCTGGTACGCTGGGCGGTCGAAAAGCTCGCTAAACCCGCCGCCAGACGTGATCAGCGCGCCATTCGCTGACGAGGTGACGCGTTCTTCGTAGATAGAATTCGCTTCATCATCGTCTTGCGGGTTCAATCCGTTGGTGCGTGGATGCAGTGATGTGGCGCCCACCGATGTGACATAGGGTGAGGATGTGGGGAACATGGGCACGAACCGAGAGCACGGCTGGATGCCGCAAAACGAGGACATGTGCGAGCCCTGCACACCGGCATCACCCGCTGAGACGAGGATTGAGATGCCCCGCATGGCGGCCTTGAGGAACTCGCGATTGACGGCCAGCGCGTACCCCTTTGGAAGTGCACACTCCTCATCCGTGTAGCTGATGGAGACGACCGCGGGTGGTGGTTCCATGGCGTTGACGGCCTGCATGAAGAGCAGGAATGGCTCCTGATTATCATCGGCCAGAGGGCGTAACGGATTGCGAAGCTGTTGCAGGCACAGCATCTCGATTGACTCACTATGTGTAAGCGAGACTGCGACCTGCACGTCCAGAGAGGCCTCACCAGTCGCTCGGCCTTTTGATGACTCGCTGGCCAGGCAAGATCCGATGCGCTTTGGGAACTGGGGCAATCGGGCACCATGGACAGGCGCAAGCCTGGTCAGCGCCTGCACAATGTCTTGCTCACGGTAATATTCGTCCAGGAACGCGCCGATTACGAGTTTATTCCGCTCGTGGGTCCCATTCAGGTGTGCAAAATCGTTCGGGAGACCATAGAAGTCCCGCACAACGGTCGGTGTGGCCATCACGTTGGCGTTGGCAGCGTCAGTAGTGGTCGTCACAACGGGTGGTGACGCCATGGGTGGCCACGTCTTGATCGCCAGAGGATCGCCATCTTGGCCATGCAGCGTGTCCTGCGCAGGTCGCAGTTGACGCGCTCTGGTCAGTGCCTGCCGCGGCGTAGGGAAGGCCTCCAACCCGTCAATGAAGACGACATGACGCGATAAAAGGTCAGGCACTATGAACTGCGTGCGTGGGCGGATCACGCGGACGTGGTGAGCGTCACGATGCTCATACTCAAAGAGAGTCGTATCAAAGACCCGTTCCGCCGTGGCCACGTCCATGCGAAGCGTGACGAAATCGCCATGGGGACTGCGTGTTGCCTGGATGCCCGAGCTCTCTGGGTGCGCTAGGAAATCGTGGATGGCGTTTTGTGCGGCTAGTGATGGCTGCCAATGCGCTTGCAACTGCTGCTGGCTCACGTACGAGCCGTACGATGGCGATGCCGCATTGCTTACGGCCTGCACGACGGCATCGAGTTGAGCAAGCGTCTTGTTGGTCGCCAACGTGAGCTGAACCGCCAGCGGGTGCGTCAAATCGGCGCGACGCTGACGACGCCACAACGAGGCATCTCGACCATGCACCTCGCGTACATCTGGACGGCGATGCTCGCGAGCCATCATGCCGTCGCTGCATGGCCATAGCAGCGCCAAGCAGACAGCAAGACGTAGCATGATCATTACCTGATAGAATATATCGCACGCGTCCAGGGCAACGAGAAGATACACTTGTGGGGCTGAGTGCTCCAGGATCAGTCCCAGTCCGCCTGTTGGTAGAGGGTCTAGTCGTGGGCTTTTGATGTGCCTCTTCACGACGGACGCGACGGATCCATGTGACCTCTGGGACGGAATGGGATCGTATATCTGAATGGATTTATCGAGAGTCAGTGGTCAGTAGTCGCGATACGGCATGTGCACCAACGAATTGTGTTGGACCTACAAGGTGGCTGCGTCATGCAAGTACCAATGTGATTAAAAGAGATCTAGCAATTGGTACTCGAGTCCGTTGGCGCTAGCCATAATTGGGTAATGATGACGGATCTATACTCTAACGTCAGTCATTGCTCAATCAACCCAAGAGACTGTATCCTTTCGTGAAGGGTGAGTGCTACGTCATCGAGGAAACGATAACTTAAAGCATTGGTGGTTCATCCTTCGAATCGATTTGCGTGTAGATATTTCCCAACGTCCGGCGTGGCCATTCATGACAGCGGAAACCATCGCGTCCTTCGTACAACCAACCGTATGTGTGATCCCCATGGACGTAGCGAACGATACTAGCGTGCCCATACGAGGCAGCAAAACTCGTTGCGTTCGTGGTGTGCCCTTCAGTGCGATGCTCCTGTAGATACTGAACCACATCAAGGTGTCCGTTTCCAGTAGCCTTATCCATAGCAACGATGTTGCCCCGCTTTGTGCAATGATTGTGGAGATACTTAACCACAACGAGATGCCTGGCGCTGGCGGCATCATTCGTTGCGTGATATGTACAAGCTTCAGCGTGGTGCTCGGCGAAATACAACACGAAATCCAAAAAAGCCATTGCGCTCTGTGCACCGTGTCGTCAAAAAATAGAGCAAAATCGCGGTTGGTGACATATTATTGCTCGCATCAATCGTTTTTTTCCACTTGGATTCTGTTCCGGCTTTGCGTCAAGTACACATTTACTGGTGCTGCGAGTAAGATTCCGGTCTACCGTATTCAGTTCCGATGGATTATCCTGCAACCACTGAACAACATGCAAACGATTCGCTTCCTTTGCACCATTAATTGCATCGGTTGTGCATCCTTCTGAACGATTTGCGTGAAGAAATTGAATAACATCCAAATGACCATTGATGGCAGCACCATCCATCGCGTCTGTCGTACATCCTTCAGGTCGATGCTCATGGAGATATTGGACTATATCAAGAAACCCGCTTCGAGCAGCGATATCCATTGCGTTTGTCGTACAACCTTCGGTGCGATTCTCGTGGAGATATTGGACCACGTCGAGATGCCTCCCATGAACGGCAAAATCCATTGCCGTTTTCGTACAACCTTCTGCGCGATGTTCATGGAGGTACTGGACCACGTCAAGATACCCATTCCTAGCGGCATAGTCCATTGCATATCCAGTACAGCCTTCAGTACGATGCTCATGCAGATACTGAACGACATCCAAATGGCCATTCTTGGCAGCTGCATCCATTGCCAACCTCGTGCATCCTTCAGAGCGATGCTCATGCAGGTATCGGACGACATCCAGATACCCATTCATGGCGGAATACTCCATTGCCATGGTACTGCACCCTTCAGTGCGATGCTCGTTTAAATATTGGACCACATCAAGATGCCCTTTGGTGGCGGCTCTATCCATTGCACTAGTAGTGCATCCTTCCCCGCGATTGTCCTGCAGATATCGTACCACTTGAAGATACCCATTACGAGAGGCACCGTCCATTGCTCGAGTGGTGCACGCTTCCGTTCGATGCTCGTGCAAATACTGAACCACGCTCAGATGCCCGTTCATGGCAGCTGAATCCATTGCTTTACTGGTGCATCCTTCTGCACGATGTTCATGAAGGTACCGAACCACGCCCAGATGCCCTCTCGCTGCAGCTTGATCTATTGCTTCGACGCTGCAACCTTCCGAGCGATGCTCGTGCAAATATCGAATCACATTAAGATATCCACGCATAGCGGCTCCGTCCATGGCTTGTTTCGTACATCCTTCAGCGCGATGCTCATCCAGGTACTGAACCACGTCCAGATGCCCGTTAGCGGCGGCGCAAGTCATTGCACTGGTAGTGCATCCTTCCGTTCGATGCTGATGTAAAAATTTCACGACATCAAGATGTCCATTCCTCGCGGCGTTATTCATTGCATTTGTTGTACAACCTTCAATGCGATTCTCGTGTAGATACACAACGATGTCAAGAAACCCACCACTCGCAGCATTATTCATTGCATCCACGGCCCACCTACACTTGCCTTGTACGTACTGATTCCAGTCATTGCCCACCGAATCATAGACTACGGTATTCCTGCGCTTGTTTCTTGGGGCCTTGCGCGAGGGCGTTCGAGGAGCAGCTTCACCATATCAAAATACCCCTTGCCAGCGGCGACGCTAACAGCGCACGGCAGTATCGAGTTCAAGCAATCGGTACTGCTGCAGTTTTCCACGCCATGGTCCAATAAAAACCGGGTGACACCTGCATGACCACTTTGGATCGAGTTGGCGAGTCCTTCAGTCGTGCAGCGTTCCGCACGGTGCTCGTATACCCAACGTATAACGTTCAAATGACCACCATCCGCTGCTTCATCGAGGGCATTGGAAGTGAGGGCCTCCACGTTATATCCATGCAGGAAGTGAAGAATATGCAGATATCCGTGGCGAACGGCCCCACCCAAGACATAGCGCCGAAATGGATCATAATATCGCTCGAGAAACCATTTGATCAACTCTAGATTGCTGCTCTCCGCCGCATCTCGCACGTATGCGGCAAAATTGATAAGGCCCCTCGAATAACCATACCGAACCACTTCAAGGTGTCCATTACGCACGGCCCCACTATAAGCATTTTGGGGTTCCTCAAATCCGTTTGCCAATAACCACTTCACGAGTTCCAAATGGCCTCCAGTGGCTGCGTCATTCACTACCGACTCGGTCCATCCCTTCATTCCATGTACATGAAACAGTTGTAATAATTCCAGTTGGCCATGCCTTGCGGCGAAGTGGATAGCGTTAGGAAAACGACCCGAACCTTCGGTGATTGAGAGCGAAGTGCACCATGCCGGAAGGCGCGCAAAGAGCCATGTGACCACCTCCACGTGGTTGAATTTCATAGCCTTGGCGATCACACGTGCCAGTGAGTCGTCCTTCCCTCGTCGTCGGATCCAAGTCATCACATCTGCTGGAGCCGTGGTGTGATTGGTATGCAACGTATCATACGTCGGTACGTTCGGTGGACTGTATGGATACATGGCCTCAAGAAGTTCCAAGCGACCATGTTCAGCGGCATCTTGGAGGGCAGTTACCACGTGATCTCGTCTTTCTAGACGCTGCAGCATCACCAAACGGCGTAGCAAACGGCCGTTATTGTCTCGAACAGCTCGTAGGATCGTGCAACGTGGTGGTGTACCCACAAATGCGTCGATGATCTCGTCCGTGCCCGTGCATGAGAGATTTTTTGCATGAGCTACCACGGCCACGCATGTCAATAGAGGCACCTCCATTTGCAAGGCGAAAGCGATTCGCGTTGACTGTACGAGTGGATTGTGTGAATGAGTGCCGTTGCGTGCGACACAATCTATAGAAGCTCGACCTGCTGATATATCTTGAATACTCGGATTGGGAGAAGATGAAATATTGCGAATAGGGGGCGCAAGTCGTTTGAACTGGAATTTGGACGCTGTTTTGGGTTGAATTTTCGATCTTGGAGGGGCATGAATTATATAGCCCAATCCGAGGAAATTGAACACACCAAAACAACCATAATGGGGCTCGGACTGTGTGGTGCGGCGAGGCGGTGCGGGTTTTGCTGGCAATTCGTGCTCAATGGGATGACTGCTTCTTGCTGGAAACGTGAATTCTGACAGGGTGATACCTGCGTATCAGCTCAGTGGAGTGATTATCGGAGCGAGGTCGGATGCATTCATGGATTCCGTGGTCGCCACAATAAATATCCCGGTATTGGCAGCGGTTGGGTTATTCTCCATCTGAACCTGTGGTATAGTGGCGTTGTGGGCCTGCCCCCTTTCGTTTGACTGTGCAATCAGTGTCCAATCTTGCCTTGTACATTCATGTTATCTGTCTCCATAATATTGCAAGCCGCCATTCCTCATTTTGAGAAGTCGACAAGAAGATAATGACTGCGAACTCCGTCCAGGAGCTGAGTGTTTCTTCTACGCATCTTGATGTGGTGCTTTTGGAACATGTCCGCCAACAGCAGCATAATCGCTTGATCGACCAAACACCTGGCAGAGATGCACAATATGGTTGCATACGTAGTTACTTTACCAGACTGCCTGCTTTGAAGTTAAAGTACACATGCAAATGTCATGCGCTAGCTTCCAACACAAGCCTTTGGTTCTGATAACTTATGGTACCGACATATATCCTTCAGGTAGGTTCTCACGAAGCCACTCAACAACGCGGTCATGATTCTCTCGAATTGCACCATCCATTGCGTCAGTCGTACAACCTTCTGAGCGATTTGCATACAGGAATTGAACAACTTCCAAGTGGCCATTTGCTGCGGCCAAATCCATCGCGTTCTTCGTACACCCTTCCGTGCGATTCTCATGAAGGTATTGTACAACATCCAGATGACCAAAGCGAGCAGCAAAATCCATTGCCTGGGTGGTACACCCTTCACTGCGGTGCTCATGCAGATATCGGACAATATCCAGATACCCGCCGGTGGCGGCATAGAAGAGTGTTGCAGTGGTACATCCCTCGGTACGATTCTCATGCAGAAACTGGACCACATCTAGATGTCCAAAGCGAGCGGCTTCATTCATAGCAAGAGTGGTGCAACCTTCCGTTCGGTGATCGTGCAAGTACTGGACCACACTCAGGTGTCCATTTGCGGCAGCTTTATCCATTGCGGCGGTAGTACACCCTTCTGTTCGATGTTCATGGAGGTATTTAACCACCTCCAAATGTCCATTCCGAGCAGCTCCATCCATTGCCTCAGTCGTACACCCCTCCGTGCGATTCTCATGCAAATACACGACGATATCGAGAAATCCGCTGGTGGCTGCAGCATCCATAGCGTCCGTAGTGCACCCAGCAACGTGACTTGCCCGTTGTTTCCCCACCTCACCCGCTGAATCAGGACCATCGACTCTGGTCCGTGGGCATTTCATGCGAGGCCGATTGAGAATTAACTTAAGGATATCGAAATATCCATTCACCGCGGCATGGTCAACAGCGCTGGACAATGGGGAACCCGATGTATCGAAGTCTCGTGACAGGTCGTCGTCATTTTCCAATAAGAATGTCGCAACGCCAAGGTCGCCCTTTTTAACGGAGGCGACAAGCCCTTGGATGGTACATCGTTCCGTTCGATGCTCATAGATCCACTGAATCACGCCCAAGTGACCACCACGAGCGGCTTCATCCATATCGTCGCTAGTAGCGTGGTCCACACCGTAGTCGTGCAAGACCTTGACCACGTCGAGATGGCCGTTGCGAACGGCTCCACCCAACGCGACGCACCGAAATTGTTCGGGGTAGTGCTCAATGAACCACCGAATCATCTCCAGATTGGCACTTTGTGCTGCATCCGGCGCGTACCCGGACAAGTCGGCTCCACCCTGTGAGCAAACATAGTCAACCACATCAACATGCCCATTTCGCACGGCCCAGTCATGCACGAACTCGTTCTCGCAATCCCCTGTTCGATTTGCCAACAGCCACTTCACGGCTTCCAATTGGTTTTCAGTGGCAGCATACGAAATCTCGGCTCCACTCCACCCGTCAATGCCACTCGCGTGAAACAAGTCCAACAACTCCACATGACCGTTCTTCGCGGCGAACTCGGTCGCATTCGAAGGAGCATCAAAGTATGGCGCGACCTCGAGCGATGTGCACCAGGCTGGCAGACGAGCAAACAGCCACTTGGCTACGTCCACGTGGCTATGCTTCACTGCCTTTGCGAGCACGCGTGCGAAATTGTTGTTATCGTCGTCGTCGTCTTCGTCTTCGTCGTCGTCTTTCTCATCATCATCGCCGCGGACGCCTTCGATCCAAGTCATCACGTTGGTCGATTCCACAGCAGTGTCGCTGCGGTCTTCAGGCGGACAGTATGGATACATGGCCTCCAAAAGCTCCAGACGACCGTACGCGGCCGCATGCTTGAGCGCAGACACTACTCGATTCTTCGGCTCTGGTCGCTGCATCGCCACGAGTCGCCGCAGCAAGCGCACGTCATCCTGACTTACTGCTTGAAGGAGCGTGCAGTGCGACGGCACGCCGATGAATGCGTCGATGAGCGCACCGACTTCTGTGGACGCAACCACTTTCGTGCGCATCACCACCGCCACGCTGGTCAGCAAAGCGTCAGCGGTGGTGGTGGTGGTGGTGGCGGCGGCGGCTGGTTCCATCGCGGCTCGTACGGGGGCGTTGTATCCTAGAAACGATTGAGAAACTGATGCTATCACAACCTCCACCGCCGCGATGCGGTAGAGGAGCTACCGAAACGACAGTGGAGGAGGGCACGTGGTGAATCACCAATGGTGATGAATTACCGGTACTACTGGAGCCAAATGGGTTCATTCGTAACGGTTCTAACATCCCAATCTGAAGGAAGGTGCGTGACCCAAAGTAACATGAAAGTAGGCCATAAAGGCATCGACTATTAATAGTCCAGGTAAGCTCTTACTCGTTTTTGAGCCTATAAGCCAAGACTCTAGCCTGCACTATTGGTTCTGGGTTGCGTGGGGCTCGGTGGGCACCGATGCCATCGGCTTGATGGTGAGCAATTCGAAAAGCTGTCGCCGCAGCCAGCGGCGCCCTTGCCCAGGTCACTTGGGTCCTGCCGTACACCGGTAACACCAACGTACAAACTCTTAATTTAATAGTATCTTCACCGCCGGCACACGGTGCATCCGCGCGCGCTGGCCTGGACGGCTGCTGGCTCCGCTCTGGGGGCCACGTCCACACGAAGATATTGGCGTGCACGAGGGCCGCGAACAGTGTTCGCGGGCATCTGCGCACGTGTTGTCGGTGGGCACTCAACCATGCCTTCTACAGGTTATACCGCCGTGCTTTCCACTTTCCACCCTGTGGTACTTGTTCAGTGAGGGCAAACTCCTTCCTTGCTTCTTTGCTCATTAGACAGTGTGAGGTGCCAAAGTTGATGTGCTCTGCACGGCCTTGCAAAAGAGGATGATCAAACCATACGTTGAGCGAGATCTCTCGTCGCCGCGGCCGCTTGAACGGGGTATTCTTCGAAACAATTTGACAACCAGAGTTAATCTCTTCATAACACGGCCAAGATCTTCTTGCGCAAATACGAATGGACCCGTGATTATCGTTCCTTGGATATTAATTTCGTCAACGTGTATTCGATACATGTATAACGAAGGGCGACGAACTTAGGGTAACTAAAATTTGATTTTCGTAACTTCAATATAGGGACGATAATGACAGGGCCCTCAGTACAGATAGATTTGCATCGTCAGAGATTGTGTATTGGTGGCTGCTTACTTCTAAAGTACACTATACGTCATGGGAACTTCAGAAAAAGCAGGCAGCCTGTGCTGTGTTTCGAAGTAATGGTACTGGACGGACAGTCAGCTTCGCTATCGATTTGCGCGATCCCTATCTTCTCTACACTGTATTAATACATGTATTCGTTGCGTTGCAACAAGTTAGACTCACGGCCCGATTGACAATGACGGGCTCCCTTCGTCTGCGTTGAAGTTCTGAACCCGATTGCGATTGCTGACTCAGCATCGGGTTCTGAACTTCAAGGTCGACTATTGATAGTTTCCCGCATGGCTCCGCATTACAACTGTTAGAACTGGAACGTCGCCGTCAGGTCCTCTATGGTTATCACCACCGATAAACAGATGGATCTGGTTTTGTGAACAATGCTTTTGCGGAACTAACGCTTTGCTACGAGTCCGACCCTGAGTGCCAGGGTCATACTCGTAGCAGGCTGACACGATCAAATACTGGCTGGCCGCTTTTGCAGTGGAGTGATCACCACCACTACTAATACCAGTGGCGTTGAACACTTGGTTTAAGGTATGCTGACTACGCCACGACAGCGGGTTTGTTTTCTGTTGCTTGAAGTTTGAATCCAAGGTGTTGAAAAACATGCGCCAGTTTCCAAAGTTCAAGGCTGATTATTCAATAGTTGAGTGTGTACACTCCAGTACATTCGTTCAGCTGATTTGACAGCAGGATAACACTTTGCCAGTCACGCGATCACAGGTGATAGTTTTGTCTTCTTCTTCTTCGCGTGATTGCATCACAAACCAGTTGTTTCAGTATTGAACTGAAGTTGTATGACACGTCAGACAACCAGCACCACCGTGCTGCAAGTACTAGAGTGGCCTGTATCCGTATAAATTTTTCGTTTTGCTGTGCTCGTGTCTCGCTGCCCAGGTCCCCCCGCGTGACCTTGGTCTTTAGCCATCTATGTGCTCTCATTAACTGGATTTTAGTTTTCACATCGAGGATCCTGGGAAGCGTTCCAAATCCAAATCCAAAACCACACCCAAAATCAATTTCTCATTCCTCATTTTGCTTCCGTCGGCTCAGGTCCCACGATATCAACACGCTCAATCAACGGGATGGCGTCCAAGGTCAAGGACGTTGATACGCTGTCACCGGCGTACGACCAGGCCGTGACCCCCAAGGGTGACGATCTGCAGTACGGACTTGAGGCCCAGACCAAGCATGTCTCCATTTGGATGCTACTGCTGGTTTCCATGCCGCGCATGCCCATCCAGATGGCCTGGGCGGCGCAGTGGGCCGCCCTGGGGCCCTACCTTGGCACGATGCTGCCCAAGTTCGCCGTGCAAATCACGCAGTTTATTGGTCCGCTCTGCGGTATCCTCGTTGGTCCCACGATCGGCGTGCTCAGTGACCGTAGTGTCAACACGTGGGGGCGTCGTCGTCCGTTCATCCTCTCGGCTGGCATCGCCAGCGTAATCTGCTGGGTGGGCATGGCCTACACACGCCAAATGGGCGAAGCCTTTGGCGACTACGGAGATGGGAGCGACAACACTGAGACCCACCGTCCCTGGACGGCTATCCTCACGGTCTTCTTCTACCTGTGGATGGATATCACGGTCAATGTGGTGCAAACCCCGGCGTTCCTCCTAATCTCAGATATGTCCGGTGATCGCCAGACCACGGGCGCTGCTCTGGGCCAGGGCTGGTCCACGCTCGGGTCCATCTTCGTGTCCGGGTACATTGAGATCTTTGGTGCCGCCCACTTGACGTTCCGTTGGTTCCTGGGGATGTTGGCGGTGGTCATGCTCGTCACCATCACCGTGGTGAGTGTCTTTGCCAAGGAGACACCACTGCAACCAAATGAGCTGGACAAGGACTCGACGTGGAAGAAGATTGGCGACGCCTTCTATTCGATCTACACCGGTTTAAAGACACTACCCGGTGTGCTGGTAATCTACGCGATCATCTTCTTCTGCGTGCAGTACGGATACACTGCCTACAACGGCAACAAGGGACAGTTCTTTGGGCTCGAAGTCTACAACGGCGACATTGACGGCGCCGGTGACTGTGGCGATAGATGCTCCGATGCGCAGAATGCGTACAACCACGGTGTCAAAGTAGCGGGTGGGTCGACCGATTTGATGTTCAACGGTGTCGGCTACTTGTACTCGTGGGTGCTCCCGTGGTTGGTTTCCAAGATCGGCGCTCAGCTCACGCTCACCATCTCGCTCGTGCCGCAGGCCTTCCTCATGCTCATGGCGTTTGTCAACAACGTTGAGCTGTCTGTGTTCATTGTCGTGATCACGTCCATCACGCAGGGCATCATGTTTGCGCTGCTTGTGCCCGTGATTGTGCACGTGTTTGGCGACAAGGTTGATATTGGCATCTACGTTGGCGCGCTCAACTCGGCCAACTGTTTTGGCCAGTTGCTCAACTTTGCAATTGGTGCGGCCATCGTGGAAACGTCCATGGGGTACAAGCTGCCCGTATTCCTTGGTGGAGTACTCAGCTTCATCGGCATCATTGTATGCATCTTCTTCTTCAAGATCAAGCTATATTCACTGTAAGGCGAGACCCGCGGTTGGTGTGATAGGCTTTCACTGTGATAATACATGTCGTTGCTGTTTGTTCCTCGAAACGTTTTGGCGGCCCGTTTCTTCAGCGATAACTCGATGGCTGAACGAAGACGAAGACGCAACCAGTAATTGTCGGACAGCGGGCGAGCGATTACCGGTAAGAGCTGTTCGGATACATACCCACTTACCAACATCATGGCCCCTATCTTGGAGGGGCCTCATCCACGAGCCTGCAGGTCATGCGAGGCGGTGCGCGAAAGCAAACGCGAGGTCGGCTCTGCATTCGGAGGTCCATGGCAAGGGTACACTCAGTGTCGTCCAGTTTGACAGTGAGTCCGTGGCCGATTCTCGAGCAACCAATACGCGAGTGGCTCTTCCCCAGGTTTGGTGGCGCAGCCGACATCATGCCGTTTACCAGTTTGGGTTGTTTGCACGGAAATATTATCTTGGCATTTAGCGCCGCTAAATGCCAAGATGATACCGCTAAATTAGCGGTAACGAAAAACATTTATAGCCAATCATAACGACCGACGGATAGTAGCACGATGCAGACTGCGTCGTGTGTCAGACTGACACTGTCAGTCACCCGGGTTACCCACGTACCCAAGAACCCATGTGACCGTCCGCACACACGGTGGAACCGTGGGTACAGACTGTTTTGTCACCACTATGGATCGGGGGACGAACCAATGCTCATCATTTCCGAAAAACAGCGCGACGGTCCGCCGGCACCTGGACGTCTGCATACGAGAAGCACGCCATGGCGACCGGCACTACAGACCGCGTGCAGCCGGTACGTGGATCACCCTTGCTGGCTCTCTGGCGTGCAGCCTGGAGCGCGCAGGAGGTGGTCTCCTTCCTGGACAAGACCGACGTAGCGTGCTTCACCCTCGCGCGGCTCAAGCAGCAAGGCGAAGACACAGACCAAGATCAAGGTCAAGATCAAGACGAATGGTATTGGCCAGTGGCGGCATCGAGCGTGCTGTACCATTGCGCCATGATTCATGGCTTCTGGGACGTAGTGGCTCAGCGTCACCACGACACCACCGGCGACTGGATATATCGAGAAGCCTGGAACAAGTGCGCAGATGCGGTGAGAAACGTGGAGGACCTGGTGAAGCACATGCATGCCCTCGGCCGGTCCTGCCCTCGGGCCATGCTGCTCGCGCGCTGGTACCACACGTTCGCCCGTGTGATCCTCAACAACGATGCTCTAGTGGAGGCAGTGCGGGTGGGCAACTGGGAGGCCGTGGTCTTCCTGCATTCCCTCGCCCCCCGCTACCGCTATAACGTGTCAAGGGTAGCAGCAGTTGCCGCACAGGTTGGCCACGTGGACATGGTCGAGTGGTTGCTTAAGCACCCGCTATCATTATCCATCAGGAATGAAGTGCGTGATTATGATCTTCATTATACCGTCCATCAACGGGCATGTGATTCGAGCACTACGTGTGTGATCTGGGGTTTTAGCTCCTGTGCATCGTCGGTGTCGGGGTACCTGTTCTCGGATTTTCGCCGCTCGCTAGCGGGTGCAGCGGCGGCAGTCGGGGACCTGGGCGTGCTGGAGATGCTTCACGATGACGCAGTCTTTGACCCGTACAATCACATCCCATCTGAGCCGATCAATGCCGCAGTCCGTCATGCACAATTGGAGGCCGCTCAATGGCTGCATGAGCACTGGTCGATGGCGTTGACGGAGCAGACCATGGCGGGTTCTGCTGCCAGTGGGGACATTCCGGTTGTGGAGTGGGTCTTTGCTCGCACTGGTGAGGCCTACTTGGGTGCGGGTATCACCGCCGCCACCGAGCGAGGTCATGCACATGTGGTGGAATGGCTTTTGGCACGGATCTCCGATACCCGAAGCCTCGTTCTCTCGGAGAAACACGTCCCTGAGCTCCGTGAAGCGGCGCTGGAGAGCGGTGACGTGGGGATCGTCAAGCAATTGGAGGCTGTCGGTGTCACAATTTTCAATTTTGATTTCGAGTCGGTGGAAAAGGCGGCTGCGGGTGGTCATTGTGCACTTGTGCAGTGGTTTTTGCAGGATCGGACGGATGCGAGGGTGATCGTGGGGTCGGATGAGGATGAGCAGTCTTTAATGGAAAAGGCTGCGGAAAGCGGGAACGCTGAGCTCGTGCGCTGGCTGGTGGAGACGATGGCGTTCTGGTCCCCACGGGCAATTGTGGTGGCGGTTCACAAGGGACGGTTAAGTGTGCTCCAGTACCTCGTGTTGGCGGCGCGTCAGGATACTTCCCGAACAAATCTGTACACAGAGATTTGCCTCCGAGAGCTCAAGGGAGGGGTACACTTGGAGATAGTAATGTGGATAGTGGAGCATGTCCCGGAGGTGAAGAGCCCGGTAGCGAAGCATTCTCTGCATGGCATCCACATCCTTCTATGCAGACTCCGAGATGACCGCGATCCCTTGTGGTGGAAGCTGGTTCATTCCTTCGTCAGATGCCGACCTGATCAAGCTCGTGCTGTGAACATACTCCCCGTTCTGGCAGTCCATGGCATCGACACAGTGGGTCTGGAACTCTTGGCGCAAATTGACCACCCCCAGCTGTGGACAGCCGAAACGTATTCTGTGATGGTAGAGAGACTCCACAATCCGGACATGATGAAGCTTTTTGTACGCAATGCCCCCCAGCACGTGGATTCCCGTGTGTTGCAGTGGGCAATCAAGTGTGGATTCGATACGCTGGGGGCGTGGATCATGGAGAAGCTTTTCGAAGGTAATGAGGTCGCTCTTTGCATGGTATTTGGGACCGCTGCCAAACGTGGGTGTCTGCAGATGGTGGAGACGAGTTACAAGCTGGGCTTACCCGTGCGAGGCAGGAAAGCGAAACAAATGTGGCACCGAGCTAGTTGTAGCGCGGTGAGGTATGGTCACGACCAAGTACTGACATGGTTGCTCGCCCACATGCCCTCTTCCATGCGGTTTCGCAAGAAAAACACGACTTTGATCGATCTGGCGTTGCAAACGGGTCAGCTGCATTTCATTAAGCTGCTGACGAGTGCGCCGCATGGCCTCCGGGGATCTGTTCACGGACTAGCGCAGGCACTCAAGTATGGACATGTCGAGACGGCTTTGTTCATGTGCGAGGTCCAACCGGACATCACCACGTCCAAGCACGCACAAGATCTCCTTGGACAAATACAAAGGAAGCGTAGTCGTCTACAGTGTATTCTACGTGAGTATGGCGACAAGAAGACTGATGGAGTGGGTGAAAACTAGTCCCAAGAACCGTGATGCGAG
The DNA here is from genome assembly GCA_023336285.1 of Pythium grandisporangium. Lineage (NCBI taxonomy): Eukaryota > Oomycota > Peronosporomycetes > Pythiales > Pythiaceae > Pythium > Pythium grandisporangium. The sequence continues at coordinate 25,563 of JAADWT010000262.1, forward strand.
CCCAGTTAGTGAATTGTTTGTTGGCGGGTCATACTGGAGTCAGTCAGTCATTCCAGGTGGGAAAATAACAAGCTGCTTCGAATTTGCTAGCACCAGTTTCTGAAGGCTTCTCTAAAGTAACATGTTAATCGAGCCGTTCCTGTGTCGTGGGGCAAGCCGCGCTCACCTTGCGCTCGCCGATCTGCGTCTGAAATGCTGAGGATATGTGAACATTAGGGTTGCTTGCTTTTGATGG
>JAADWT010000263.1:0-25638 GCA_023336285.1 Pythium grandisporangium
CCCCCCCCCCCCCCAACTAGGCCGATGGCATGCGCTTCTTTTGCCAGACGTGTCCATACTTGAACCAGATCCACGACAAAGTGGAGAAGAAGGTGCCGTTGCAGCGCAAGCAGGTGGACGACGTGCTGGGCGGTGACCAGGCGTGGGAAAACGTCGACCAAACTGAAAGTGCGTGGCGCCTGCTTTTTTGCCTGGAGCTCTCATCTCTCGCCACGAAGGAGCTATGAAGGATGCTCCCCAGCATGAACCAACGCGCTGACTGAGTTCGCCTGGCTGTCTGTGTATGTGTGTGGCTCTATCTGTCTATCTTGTGATCGCTGTGAGCAGCGCGCTGTCCGCACTGCGAGTACCATCATGCTTACTTTATGCAGATCCAGATCCGATCCGCGGATGAACCGTCCACGACGTTTTACAAGTGTGTGCAGTGCAAGAAGCAATGGAATGATTAATTAAGCCAAGTGTGGTAGTCACGAGGACTTGCTACCACGACCAATAGCAGCAAACAACAACGTCGATAATGAAGGTACCGGTATGGTTATGACCATTGACCGATCTGGATTTGACGTTCATCGTGGATTTGGGTATGTGGATTTGGGTATTGTTATGGATGGAAGATGGGCTCGTGTTTCACGAATTTGGATTCGGGACCTGCGTCTTCATTGCACCAGCGTGATTCACATTCCATAATAACTGCCTTCCTTTGCTGGCGTCTCACGTTCCGGAGAAGTGGTTTTAGTTTCGGCACATCACATTTTAATTGTGTTGACGAGCTGTCGGCTGTAACGCAACCCCGACGATCGCCAAAGAAATGATTGGTGGTGGCAAGCGTGTGTCTGACGCCGGCTGATAAATGGGTGTCCCTTTTGCTCGCGTTCGCTGCTGCTGCTGTTTCTTCTTCTTCTTCTTGAAGCGTCGGGCTGCAAACTTTGTCGAGGGCATTGACGAAATCGGAATTGATGCTTCCGGTGCGAGCTGTGGAGCAAGAGAATCAGCAACCTGGTGAAGAGATTGACTGGAAACCAGCTACCGAACCGATTAAAGAGACCTTGATATTCTATATACCTGAGGGATGCACGACAAAAATCGAGGTGGGGGTAGCGGCAGGGGATTGTCAAAACCACGCTGCTGCTGTTCGTATTGGCGGTGCTTTGATGGAACCATACATATACCATAGGTCACAACAACGTATCTTGATATGCGAACTAAGATTTATATCGTACGTACGTTATTCAGTCGACCACGACTTGGTGCACAGACCACCGCTACAGTCGGGTGTTGGCGATTCACTTTTTCCGGAGCAGGTGGTGGTAGAGGAGGAGATTCCGATATCTGCGTTTTCATATCAGGGACAGCTACAACTTCGTCAAGAGAAGCCGTTCCCGCGATGCAAGACAGATTAAGTTGTTGCAGAGAACCAGGAGACTCGGGTAGGGAAATTATGCTTGGCGGAATCAACGAAGGTGATAGTATCATGTCCACGCATGCGCGAACCTCGTGTATCCGTGGGCGTTGTTGCGGATCCATACTTAACATGGATGCGATCAGGTTACGAATTCCCACCGGTACACTCAGTGGTAGTGGTGCGTATGTGCCCGAAGTGATGCGCATCACAACCGCCGGGTAGGATCCTGCCTTGAACGGTGCCGTTTTCGTAAGCAGCTCATAGAGCAAACAGCCAAGTGCCCAGATATCAGAGGGGAATGAATACGGCTGATCCTCAAGCACCTCGGGGCTCATAGAAAGCGGAGTGCCCACGAATGTATGCGCCATTGCCTCTGTGCTGGCCAGCGACTTGCTGATTCCAAAGTCACCCAGTACCACGCGGCCATCTTGAAAGCAAAAGACGTTTGTGGCCTTGATGTCACGGTGTAGAATGTGGTTCGTATGGAGATGCTCCACGCCAGACACAATCTGCTCAGTACACAAATGCGGGTGAGTGGCGAAAAGAAAAGCACACCTCATCTCAGTGAGATCATACTCGATGAAATTGTACGGTAGCTTGTACCGAAGCGTACCTGCGCAAAAATGCTCAGAACACTTGATGTGTCTTGTGTGACATACTTTTGTTGTATGTGGCAGGAGTCCAGGTCTCCAGCATCTGCATACTCGAGGATAAGGACAAGGTGTTGACCGAACGGCAGCGATGATGGTCGTGAAAAGCTCCCTGCTTCTGTCGGCGTGTTCCATTCAATGCCGATATCCCAGAAGACATCCAAAAGTGCAATGATATGAGAATGCCGTGGTAATGATTGTAACACGCGAGCTTCATGCACGCAGAGTTGCCTATTAGAAGGAAACGAACCCGCTGGTTGATCAAGTCCAAGAATGTATCGACAACCGATAGAGAAACAAAAAGTCACCGAGATTGCCAGCGTCTCACCGCTCTATTGGCGATAGGAGCTGTAAATCCACTTGCTTCACGCAAACGTGTGTGCCATCGTAGAGACGCTCTGCCAAAAAGACCTTGTCCATGAGTTTCCACAAAGAGCAGATGTGTAAGTGATGGTTTTTATCTCGAATGCGCCTGTGGTTTGATACGGTTATCTTCGGCATACGTACATCCCCATATGCCCCCTTGCTGATCTCCTGGACCAGGCGGAATTCGTTGTGTAAGTTGCCGCCACGCAGCGCTGATGATCTCCATACCGGATTGCCATCAATTCCGTCCATCTTGCCTCTAATTGATTCCGCATTCACGAAGAGGATTCCACGCCAGAGGACCTATGCTGTCTTAGAGTTGGCAATTAAAAATAACAAGCCCTCGTAGGTTAGCTACCAGAAGCTGCAAATGATTCCAGGCAAGTCCAAAAGTCAATTAGTTGTATGCACGCAGGACAACGGAATATTTCGACGTATGAATGACCGGATTCTGAAGTCAAATTTTGTTCCACAAGAGACAAGGGGCATGAGTTCACTGAAATCGCCAATCCAGTTTCACGTTTGACTGTGTTTTACGATATATGCAAGCATGCGAGAGTATAATGGCTCGTCCCGTGTCTTCGCCTTGCAAATCGTCATGTGGTCAGCCGTGGGTTCAACAGCAAACTCGCCAAAACCTGGATTCGCTGAAGGTGGTTTAACTACGAGTGCGGATACCCCGAAGCCCAGTGGCGCCGGAAGTGCCTCACCCACACTCAAACAATCAATGTTGAGCGAACGGAACGAGTCGTTGAGTGTTTCTAGGCGTCGGTCGGTCGTGTTGTCACCCGAGGCACATAGGTCAAGCAACGCAGGATGCGTCTTGAGTACGGCTCGAACTGCTTCGGAGCGAACGCCCCGGGCAAGGTCTGATCCGAAATGAGGTACAGCCAGGAAGATTACACCATTTGTGTGCCCTGCCAATGTATTTGAGATAGGCTTCGAGTTTGAAACCATGGCAAAAGCGCCTTGGCCCTGTGATGTACGAATTGAAGCGAACGATGCTGCTGAGCGACTGGCACCAGCTGATTCTGTTTCTGATAGCACAAGCATCTTTTTGACGAGCAGACCGCCCATCGAATGTGTCACAAAGACTACGGGGCGACGCTGTCTGGCACCTTCGGAATCACTGTCAGATTTTTCGGGGTTACGGCCGATGTTGGCAGCGTACAATGCTCGGAGCATCAACTTACTGCGTTCATCCAGCGTCAACGATGGCCATGGGCTCGACCAACTAACCATGCCAGCCTCATACCCGAGTGTGATAACCCGTGGGATTAAATTGGCGTGCTTAAGGTCGTCAAGTAACAAAGAATCGGGCCAAACATCGTGATGCACAGAATCCACAGCGTCATCCATGTCCGTGCGCCACGTGCCGAACGGATGACCACGCAGCCCATGTACAAATACGATGTCGATGGGTGTTGGTTGGGGTAAATCGACTGGATCAGTGTTGTTCGGGTCAGATGCAGAGGTTAATGATGGGCTGGAATCGCCAACGTCTTTTCTTGACCCTCGTGGCACAACTGGATGCACACCTTCGTAATAAACTGGAAGCGTGGTGTGTCCCAACTGTTCGATGTCCCGGTAAGCGTCTAGGTTGGCCACGGCTCGATACCACTGCGATCTTTCCATCGGGTCCTCTTGGTCCGCCCACAGTTGGCGTAGATTATTTGCAAAACTTCGCCCGGATTCGGTTTTGTGCAATCGTGTTTCGATATCGTAGTACGTCCTCAATATCCACGACGGCCATCGTTTCTTTCCGCTTATGTCCATGGAAACTCGTTTCTCAAGGGGATCTTGAGCTTGCAGTGCTTGACAACACGCAACCGCAAGATTGGCAAGTACACGAACGCATTGCATACGAATTGCTACCGGCTCCCCATCTGCTGTTGATAGCCTAGCAGGACTTTCCATTCCTGACGACTCCGCGCAGCGAAAAAGTAGAGCTAACAAGGGTACCACACCATGGTCCAGCAATTCATCATGATGTTGTTCTGCCAACACTGCCAAAGCACTCGCACCGGCGTCAACCACAGCCGGATTGAACAGGATCTTTTCGTTCCCTGGGGTCAGCTCATCGGAGAGTCGAGCAATGTCCTCTACCTGTTTGACTGCCAAAATTTCGCCACGACCTGAGAGTTGTCGGACGTGCTGCAGCATGCTCATTAGCCAAGCTTGTAGGATCTGCGCTTGTCTGCCTCCATCGGTGCCATTATTGGTGCTATATTCACCATTTTCATCACGATCGATGAGACAAACAAGACTGTCGATTGCATTGCGACGGACTGCTGGGTGTTTGCTTTGTGTCCATTTCGTCAGGATGTCGATCCACCCGAACTCAGTGACGGCTTCATACTCGTCGGCACCAATCACAGGTAAATCAGTGAGATCGTGGGTGCCCTGAAACACACGTGACATTGGCAACGAGCGCTTCGATTGTAAGGATGCTATCGCCTTTGCAAATAGAGAAGAAGTATGGGGTGGCAGCAGTGGCGATGAAGGTGTCCGATGAGATCCAAAAAGTGTCGATAAGGGAGTTTGACGATCACTGGCATGAATCATACTTGCATTGTCACCAACTCCTGTCCAGCACAGCAACTCACAAACCGCACGCGACAAGTGGTTTTGAATCGCGATCGACGCCTGGGTATCATCACGTAGCTCTTGCGAGCGAGGAGTGCTGTCATTGTGGATCTGACGAGCTACCGCGAAAAGTGCATCCATCATGCCATTCGACTCGGCGATCAAATGCCGCGTACGAGGGTGACTGCTAAGAGTACGAAGACCAAGTGCCCCTTCCAAGCGTATAGATGGTGACTGTACTGTCATCCACCCATGTATCTGCATCATCCAGGAATGATACACACTCTGAGTTGGCGGGATCGCAGCGCGTTGTGCGACAGGAATCAACGAGTTTATGAAGCGACTTGCAAGGAGTTGCACGCGCACATCCGAGCGCGGCAGCGCTGCTATGAAGTCGGCGCAACCTTGAGAAAGCGCGGCCTGCTCAAGTGCAGCAGCATGTCCTGCTCGATCGGTCGTGACCCGAGACCACTGCAGCAATGACGTAAGTGATGAAAGCGCAAACTATCCAGACACACACACACAAAATAAACAAAACAGTCAGGTAAACAGGAACAAAACCGAGATGATTACTATAACAACCGACCAATTAACCTACCTCTTTGACGCACAGAGGGTTCTCCGGGGATAACAGGCGCACCAATGCGCTGGCGGTGGCCGCGACTGCATCGTCGCGACGCTGAACACCAATGGCAGAGTTGGCAAACAACGGTAAGCCGTGAAGTTTGCCGTACCGATCCATATCGTTGGTTAACACACGATGGTGAGTCGGAAACACTCGACCAAATCGGGCGATATCCCCTTTGGTCACTGCACCGCTCGCCATAAGGTGATGAAGAGCTGCACCCAATGGGAGGAGAGCCAGGTGAGTCCCATCGCCTGGCGCAGAGTTCTCCAGTGCCCTCGTGATACTCGGTATGATGCCTAGGTTTCATTTCGTTTCGCGTATACCCATACACAAACTGCCTCAGCAATAGACCAGACGTGATATGTACGGCATACAGGCTAATCACGTACGCTGTGCAATTTCGGGGTCGATCCTATGCATCATCGCCGTGTACTCAAGTAGGATTCCAAGCGCTCCACGTTCAACAAGCGAGGATAATAGACTGGTTGTATCGACCGCTGGAGCTTCCAATTGACTCTCTTCAAGCAGGTTCACGAGCACACGCACGAGCAAATCTAGCAACCCACCATCGTCACCAGCTGCCCCACCATCGCCATCGCCATCGCCGTCGTCACCACCGCCGCATGGCACCGCATTGGCCTGCATGCGTGCGGCATTGATCGCCTCCCACCAAAGGAGCCGTCGCGCCATGCGCTCGTCTTCGGTCATGACCAGTTCCCCGTCCACAGTAGATGTCGTCCCCCATAGCTCCATTGCCATTGCCGTATGCGACGCAAACGCGGAGCCAAGCATCCAGCCCGCGCGCGCTGTGAGTAGACCGCGTTCAATCCGAAGCGCCCACGGCTGCGGCCATGACAAGGCATGCGCGCTCGTGTCGGGATCACGGCGAGTCACGTGGCGCATGCCGCAAACGGCGATTGCGCTGCCTCCACCGACGATGAGGGCATCGCGACGCCACGACGATCGTCCTCGCTTCGCGGGCAACGGAGCAGATGCTCGAGAGCCGCTCGTACTCAGCCAACGCCGGCGCTGCGCACCACGCGGCACCAGCATCGTCACCTGCTGGATCCGCATCCGCGGGCCATGCACCTGCCGCATGATCTAGAGCTCTGTGTTTCCGAGGGCGAGAAATTGCTGCGTTTCCCCGCGCTTCACGGCGATGGGAGTGATGGTCACGGCAACCACCGAACCGGGAATTACCGGTACATGCATGGTGAGTGGATCTTTAAAGGTCGCGCGCGTATTAACCGAGGGGTTAATAGCGACATGCTCACAAATGAGAGCTGCCCCCGTCGAACGCGGCGCTACGCATGTGTCATAAAGGTTTTGCACTGAGATTATCTGGGCGCGTGAAGGTTGAACCTGAGCGGGACCACAGCTACGTGTTGTGCGGTGCTGGGTGGGCGGTTGCGCTTGCAAACCTTGACCATCCCGTTCGCATGTTCACATGCATCCAATCTATGCAGGTGCTCCGTCAGAGCTCTGTGGGCCAGGATACGACGTTCCGCCCGGCTATTGGCCAGAAATGCCGCTTGCACTTGCACTTCGGGACAACTTCCACCAATCTGCATATGGATTCACGGTCCGTCCCTGTCCTGATGATTCCGACTCAGAATCTGCAAGTTCGCCTTTTCGGCCGGCCACTTGAGCCGCCAGTCTGGAGGGTGAACCCTCTCTGGGGGGAAGTTCAACGGTCCACACTCAAGATCAACGGCACAGCTTCATACGCTATTGTATCAACCAATCATATGCGCCCTTGAAGTCACGAGAACGCGTGAGGTGGCCACGTCGGGTCATCACCCAGCTGATCAAAGTGATCAGTACTTCATGAACCCAGCACACCCACAGCCCAACAGTCAACGAATACTACCGCATACTGTATCTACAGCATGAACTGAATTGCAAGAACCCCCAGGTTGATTGATGCACCACCCAGCACATGATTTTCTTCAAAAAAAATCCTTATTTTACTGTTTTCTGCGCATGAATTTGCAGACAGGAAATAAAGTACACAAACTGCAGTTGCGAAGTCGATACCTGTGGACGCTCTTATCCTTGCGCTTCCTACGGTACACATTGAGATTGAAGTTGAGTTCATGCGCATGCCTCCTCCCTTCTCATGCGTTTCCTGACTTTGCTGTGGCAACTGGCGAGGGATGCGGAACGGTCCAGTCAGTCAGGATACACGTACGGGTTCTCTTTCTGAACCGTTCAGGTTCCAAGTCTGAGGATTCTGGCAGTCAGTCGTTACAGTACGACTGCAACTTGAACCTCTTGCATTTTTTTCTCTGGATAGCTGCCCCCCCCCTACTGTTTTTTCCCTCGTGGTATTTTACTCGAGCTGCAAGATCTGGCGTTTTGTTTCGGACGAAACTCGCACGAACTCGGATTCAAAACTAAAATCTTAAACTTTCGCAAATACTACGCGGTTCTGATAGTCACCAACGGGTTAAATTTTGCAATATGTTACACGAACGCAAGATATCGCTAGGCATGAGCCTTCTTGGTCTTCTCGATTTACTACTACTAGACATGGTGATGGTACTTTAGTGACGACGGTTGTCTTGCTGGATGGCTGCCCACTCCTCGTTCTGCTGCAGCGTCGCCCAAAACTCGCGCTCCAACTGGCAAAGCCTCTGAATGGCGAGTCTTCGCTCCTCGGGCTCGCTGCGCCCGGCCGCGATCTGATACCAATGGTACTTTCGAACATAGCCCACAAATTTCTTGCTAATCCGCATCGGGTGGCACATGAGCACCTCGGAGAGGAACTTGCGAAGCGAAATATTGCCATGAAGCGGGAGGTAGCCAGCCTTAAAGGCATCGATCATGCCCTTGGCGTACGCTTCCTCTTCGGCTGACCATCGCCCACTGCGAACGGCTCCATGCTGTGAATAATCCGATCGCTTAAGAGTCTTGGCGGATCTCCTGGGCGTAACGGGTGGCGTAGCAGACTCCGTTGACTCGACGGAGGGCGCAGACTCGTTGTTCATTATATTGTGCAGACTCAACGGGTTAAACCTCCGCTCGTTCGAGCTCGCGTCGCCCCCAGGGCTCTGATCCACACACAGGCTGCGAAACTTCTTGCTCACGCGCATGGCCTTGCACTGCAATGAGTCAGCAATGAATTTCCGGAGGGACACGTTGGGTGGTAAGACAGCCTCCCCGCGGCGCACCTGCTGAATCAGATTCTCAGCGAACTCCTTCTCGTCCTCGGTCCATCGTCCCTGCTTGATCGGTTGCTCCATGGATTCAGTACTCTTGTCGCCGCAACTTGTTTCGGATAGACAGACATCACTCGGGAACGCTCCCGTCAACAGCACCGTTTCCCAAACTCGCTTGGATTGAGGCGCCGACGTGTCCTCACGTTCATTGCGCGTATGTGGCGACAACAGGTCCGCCATCGATGGGCTTCGCACTTCACCACGCGCAGAAGATGGTGTAATGGGGTGCAGGTAGGGAACGGCTGGATCGCGGAAGACGGGCGTGATCGCTGGTTGCCACGCACTGATCGGTGCCAAGGTGGGGGACACGAGTGGGTGGTGACGCGCTCGCGCTTGCATGCTCGGATCCGAAACCCGGGCGCAGGCACCAATATCCAACGAGAGACTGGGTCTGTGGCGTTTGGTGGGGCGATCATCGTCGTGGCCGCCCGATGGCCTGTTGATTAAGTAGTCAATGGAGTGCAGTCGGTTCTTCCTGCTGCGTTCCATGAGACCTTGACTCGCGGGTGACTCCACTCGTGATGCAAACTTGGAGGGTGTCTGAACTGTACTTTCCGAGGCTGGTTGAAGCGAATGGCAATGCTGTGCGGCTTGTAGCAGGTGTCCTAAATCAAACTAGACGAATCCAAAAGTGCGGAACAAGACACAACGGTTTTGTCAGCAAATCCTGTTGGCCATCCACTAGCGTCAATTCCTCCAGGGATCCAGGCTCTTTCAAGTCCACGACTCCAGTAAGGGCCACCGTGCATCATGTGGAGAGGGCGGCAACAAATGATGGCTGACGATGTAACTGGAACACGGATAACTCGAACCATCCATCAATATGCCCGTCATCACTGCCCAGCCCCACACGATGCACGTAGACCCATACTACAGATGAAGCAAAAAAAAAAAAGCCCTTCAGATCACACTGGAAGGAGAACAAAAAAAACCAATAAAAAAAGAAGCCACCTTTCCTGATCCAAAATTTTTGAAAATGGAGAGGGGGGAGACATGCACACGACAGACAGTTGCGACGGACGCGTCCTCCTTACCTTTGGTGTGTTCGTGCTGGGAAATGCCGATGGTGAGGATGGCGAGGACCCGCAGACATCCGGCTTGTTGGTGGGAGCGGCTGCAGCGATCCTGGCTTGAGTTGGCGGGAGCAGCGGCTGTGGTGGGGTTGTGGTGGGAGGATGGACATGAGCCCTCTCCTGTGTTTCCAGGCCATGCTGTTGCCACCGCGGATGGGCCACGGCCATTCCCGCTGACTGATACTGTGCAGTCAAGACTTCAGAAGTCACGGGGATCTGCAACCGCGGCAGTGACCCCGCGGCCGCGGACCCGGACAGCGTTGACATTGATGTCGGCGCCATGGCAGTCATATCAGGAGATGATGGCAAGGCAGCGCAGAATCAAGAATGACGAGGCAGACGTCGTCGATCCTTTTGGATGGGTGACTCCAAACGACACAGTCGAGCGTCATCACATAGTACAGTTGCCAAATCAAAAACTAAAACTAAAAAACCCCAACACCACCTGACTGGACGTGTCGGAAAGAGAAAGAACAAACAACGTGAACCTGCTGCTGTTACCGAAGTAAAATTTCTGTAGGAAGACGAGCACGAAGAAAGGGGATTCGTTGGCGGCAGTCCAGTGGACCAGTGTGGGTTGGATGGCTAGAACGCGCGCAAGGTAGGAAGGATACAGTACCGTACACTTGGCGTTCAAAAAGTGATCAGCAAAACTCAGCCAAAGCACTCTGTTTGGGGCTCTCTTCTTTTCTCTGCCCAGCATGGAAAACGCTCCCTCCTCAGCCAGATGAGGCAAATGCACGCAGCAAAACGCCCAGGAATAGGGAGAAGGAAAAGAATTTTTAATTGAGGTGCGATTGAACTTGGGTAACCTGATACGAAGTGGGAACCGTTCAACCGAAGCGACCGACTCACATGACTGGTTGGTAGGATACATATCGTCATCAGGATATATGAGGGATCACAGGGCCGCAAGGCCGTGCAATGGTCGAGTCAAAGCCTCTGGATGTCTCGTGGATGTTCCAGAGGGCCAGAAGCTTTTGGGCGCATGGTGACCGTCGCATGTTGAAGTCTCTCAGTCTTGGAAACTCTCTCCAAAAAAACCTTAGGTGCGCCTTTTGATGAAGCCCTGTACACACCGATTGAGGTGACACATACATTGAACTTCAGCAGGTTCGTTCCCGCAACCCTACACAAACTGCAACTGAAGTTTGGGAAGTCGCCAACTGATCGAGCCAACTTCAACTGTGGTCCCCCCGTGTTGTCTAATCGGGGTGCGACAGCATTGAACCGAACCGCAAGCGAAGACGTGGAAACTTCAGTTTTCCGTGCCACATGCTGCCTGTATACGACTCTCTCTTTAAATAAAAGCAGGGCACAAAACCCCAGGAAATGCACCAATTTGTGATGACTACCAATGCCTGCGAGTGATCATCAATCGAGTCTGCGGGTTCGAAATGCGGTAAATAGTTTGGTCGATTTGTCTAGATTCGTTTAACGACAACATGCAGCAGCACTGCGTTGAAAGGTGGTATGTACGAGCAGCAAGCAAGTGAGAGCCACATGAGAGATCATTCACAGAGATCTGGCTAAAAATGAACTCGTTTTATTGTGCGTGAAAGATCACAATATCTGCCTGGCCACTTGAATTCTTGAAGGCAGTGTCTATATAACTTACGCATTCAGTGTACAGTAGCCAAAACCTGTCTGCCCTCATCAAGAATACAGGAGGTTAAATCTGGTTTCTGAAGGAAGGCTTACCCAACCGTTTCTATCGATACTGCTGCTTTGTTTTCTCTTCGTGACGTTCATCTTTCCCGAGCAGCCGCCTTTCGTTTTGCGTAGCCAATCCATAGGGAAGCATTTGAAAAGCTAGAGTTCAAATTGAAGGTAGGAATCTGCAACACTCCCTGTAACCACCACTTGACTTCCGAATTATTCCGTGTCTTCCGTCCATAAGACCCTCGTATCCACACTTGGAGGGTTCGTTTATCTCTTTACTCCAACGGGGCCAAGGCACCAGAAGGAAAAAGCAGTATATTCGCACACGGTGCTTTATTTGTATTATTTTTATCTTTTTGATTTTGGCTTTCCGCTTTTTTTGTTGCGGGTTCGCACCGGAAACGAACACGTTTACCCCCCAAGCCCAAATCGACGTAAAAACAAGCTGTTTCTCCTGCAGTTCTGTCTCCAAAGGTCTCCAACTGGTCCCAGTTGTAACTACAGAAAGTAAGTTCACACCTGATCATTTGTACAGGACGGGGCTATGGCCTGCAATGATGCGGCTGGAGCTGGGGTGCGTTCGTTTAGAGGTGCTTCAGGATTGATCTCTATCGCATTCATTGGCTGTGAGATGGTGGCCGTGCGTGCAGTTGAAGAAGGACTCTGCCGGTCCACGTCGCCACCGTCACGCAAAACCGGCGGCTGTCACAGATATTTATTAGCTCCCCAGCATAATAATCATCCTGTCTGTTTGCGAAAAGGCATGGTGAGTAGGAAAAAGCGTAAACACTCTGTAAAGCGCTGCCCACAAGTCGTGAAGCGCACGCATAATAATCATGCTGTCCCCATGCGAAAAGGCATGGTAGGAAAAAGCGTAATCACTCTGTAAAGCGCTGCCCACAAGTGGTGAAGTGAAGACCGTGCTGAGCCCTGGTAAATGCCATTTCCCCATTTACTAACATGGGGAAAGCCATTCGACGTAGCTAGGCCGCCTTTTATATAAAAGCTACGTCAAAGGTTGCGTGTGCATGCGGTTTTGCGGCGTCCTCAAACCAGTGGGTAGGGATGGCGGAGCTGAGCGATTCGTCCACATGCACTTGCACTTGAACTTGTGTTGCTGTCTCAGTCACGATCTTGAACGTGACTGAGCAAACACCCTGCGCGCCTGCGACGGCCAGCATCTTCAACCCACCTGGGGAAGCGCGTTGGATGAGTGCGTGATGAGTGAGCCAATATTATCAGCGCAGCCTCCGCGTGCTGCCCAGAAGGATCCGTGGTAGAGATTCGATCGCACAGTTTGGATCCTCCACCACTCGTCGAGATTTGAAGATCGTCGAGTTCCCAGGTTCATCTTCTTGAATCTAGGGGACTTGAAGTTTCACACCACCTGCAAGTAGATTTTGCAGTCAGGGACGAATATTATCCATCCATCCATCGTGTTCGCCTGAGGCGGTCTCCTACTGCGTTGCTCTTTCGTTTCTTGTCCACGGGGTTGGCGTCCTTGCTGCCGCGAACGATTCCTCTCTGTTTAGGTCACCGCCTTGAGCAATACTGCTGGGCCTTTGGTCGATCGCGTTTTCACCGCGCCGCGATGAGTAGGAACTCCTGCGCTCAGTCGGCCAGGCAAGACAACCAACCGACTTCATGCCCAAACCGTCGATTCGGTTCACTTTAAATGGGGAAGCTCCAAATCTTGCAAGAATAGCCGCCTCTCGGTTCCTCTCAGCAGCACCATAACATCCTCGGCCTCTACTCGCGTTATAGTTCGCAGACGGTATGACCGAGTCAACAAAGAGTTCACCACAGGTATTGGAGGAGCTAGCTCGCCCCAAGACCACGCTGGTGCTGTTCCTGGAATCCCGAGGGTTAACCAGCTCGTTGTCACCTACGGTCAAGCCATTAGCGTCGGCCCCGCAGACGTCTGCGGAGGAAAGGTGCGCACGGGAAACAGTCACGAGTGCCACCAAGCCATCGCCTCCTCACCGTCCGATCTGGCAAGGCTACACCAAGCGAGCGCATGGCGACCGCGTAAGCTTTATTCGGCGCGCGCTGGCGATCCCGCAAGTGGACTACACCGAGTGTATGGACGCCTACATGCGGCACAAGAAGCCGCAGCGCTTCATTCGTGTGCACCAGGAGGCGGATGAAGTGAGCGTCGCATTCCTGTACGAGATGCGACGGCATTTCTTCGAGCGAGAAGTGGTGGATCAGCCCGTGTGTGACCTGCTGACCAACCGAGAGGAGTATGATGAGGCCCTGAACCGCGTGTACGAGTCCGATGAAGAAGAGGACAACAAATTAGACAACGTTGGTGAAGATGAACATGCCGTGGGCGACGAAGGAACAGTGGCAAGAAGAGAGTCTGACAATGCAGACCGCTTGCCTGGTGGTGAAGTAGAGAATGGCAGGTGACAGGAAGGTCTGGACAAGACAGGAAGGGGTCCATGAACGAGAGAGCGGTAGGGTCACCGAGCCAGGTACGGTACCTCACGCATGGGGTTAACTTCACGGAATCAACATTTGATGCATCAAAACAAAGCGACTATGGAACGATACCATTGCTGTCTCGTCCGTGACAAGACTCTCTGAAACCCAGAGCTAAGTCATAGCCACTCGTACTCGCCACAGGAGCTTCACCACCTACCAGCGCTTCATCCATCGACTCTACTGTAGTCATAATTTTAAAGGCACCACTCTACGACTCACAAAATTTGTCATCTTTGGTCGGACGGGAACGAAAGAGGCTTACAATATCGTGGATACCGTCGAGCTGGCTTTCCTTGGTCAATAGTTTGATGCTCTCTGAACGTAATGCGTCGTCGATCCCAGGCTACTCTATGATAGAGCAGACTGGAATCGACGGCTAGAGCCTCTATCCATCGCGCTCTCAATGCCTACAGTTAACTTTGTAGATCTATCGTGTGCTTTCAGTCCCATCCATTGGGTAATTTTATTTTGCTTTTCCACCCCTTCATTGGCTGTAAATCTGTCGGTTCACCAAATTATATTGGTCGCCGGCAATTTGAGCTTTCCGAAAAGCTCACTCGTCCACGAAAAAACAAGTAAACTGGAGAGAGTTGATGACGGACGACGCGGCCCACGCGTACGACAGCTGGGGGCGCGCAAGCGAGCGCTTCGAGGACGGATCGCTATGCATTGGCATCGATCTGGGCACCACCAACTCCTGTACGTACCGTGGGCCGTGTATCGTGGCTGTCTTGTTGGTCGCCGCGGTACAATAACATGATAATATTATTGATCATTGGCCAATTGGCTTGGCATTTGTGGAATGAGCGAGCGACTAACCACTGGACTGATGGTGCATCCTAATAGGTGTGGGCATGTGGCTCGTGGATCGCAACCACGTCAAGATCTTCAAGAACCACGAGGATCGTGGCCGCACGACGCCCTCAGTGGTGCATTACACGCCAGAGGGTGAGCATACGATCGTGGGCCACGCCGCGCTGGTCAAGGAGACCGAGCCTGTGGGCAACACAATCCGCTGCGTCAAGCGCCTCATGGGCCAGCGGTATGCTCGTGTACACCAGTGAATGGCTAGTTTCATGCGCACAAACTCAGCCGTCAACTGTAATGGATGGCAGGCAGCGCAATTGTCACTAACGAAAAAGTTATTAATCTGATACCCTTGCAACAGGTATGACAGCCAGGCCGCGCAGATCGCCAAGGACTTTGGCTCGGCTAGACTGATGGCAACCAAGCAGGGCAATGCCGCCGTGTCCATTGCACGTAGCCAGAGCGGCGGCAAGGTATCATCCGTGGTCGTGCAGCCCGAGGAGGTCTCGGCCTGTATGCTGCGCGACCTTAAGGCCACGGCTGAAACCTACTTTGACGGCAAACGCCTGCACAACGTCGTGCTCACGGTACCCGCGTATTTCAGTGAGACTCAGCGCCGCGCTACAATATTGAGCGCCGAGATGGCCGGGTTCCGGGGCATTCGCCTGCTGAACGAGCCGACGGCCGCGGCCATGGCCTATGGGCTCTTCGTCGCCGGCGCCAAGCATGTTGTGGTCTTTGATTTCGGTGGGGGTACCTTGGACGTGTCGTTGATGCATATCGAGGACGGGCGCTTTGAAGTTCTGGGTATTGGTGGTGATACGCATCTCGGTGGCGAGGATATCAACTACGTGCTCGTGCAACACGTTCGTGAAACATTGGCAACACGACATAATACCCCCGAGCACATGCTCACACCGCGCGATCTTGTGCGCATTCACCAGCAGGTGGAGGCCGCCAAGCTCGCGCTTTCATCGCAGGACACCACCGAAATGACGCTTACCCTCGAGAACCACAGCGCGGACGTGACGATTTCGTTGACGCGAGGCGAGTTCGAAACACTCTGTGACCCAATCTGGAAACGGTACGTTTTAGTTACATTTGATTTTAGTTTTTGACTTTTGCATTCGATTGCACAGAAGAAACTTGGATTCTGCATGGCTAACTGACTGCTGGGCTGACTGACTGACTGACTGGCTGACTGGCGGTGACTGCCGCTGATCATGACAGGTGTCTGCGCATCGTGGGCAATGTCTTGGTCGAGGCGGGCGTGAACACGTTGGATGTGGATGAAGTCATCATGGTCGGTGGCTCAACACGGATCCCAATCCTACGTGCTCAAGTCTCACGTTTCTTTGACGACAAGGAGCTCTGCCTTTCCGTAAATGCCGATGAAGTCGTGTGCGAGGGCGCCGCGATTCAGGCCGCCATCCTCAGCGGCATGGATGAGCGCGTGTTCCGTGATGTGCTCATGATGGACGTGATCCCTCTCCCCATTGGCATCGAGATGGCAAACGGCAAGATGGAGGTGCTTATCCCCAAGAACAGCCGCATTCCGGTATCCGTGACCAAGTATTTCCAGACCTACGAGGATGACCAGCGCGGACTCACGGTCGATGTCTACGAAGGTGACCACGACATCGCCAAGGATAATGACCACATTTGTGTGTTCAATTTTGCTTTGCCCCGCAAGAAGGTTGGCAAGGCCGGGACCATGGAGCACCCTGTCACGTTGACCATGAACGCCAGTGGCGTGCTTCAAGTGCAAGCGGGGATTCACCACGACTCGGAGGACGCACCCATGTCCATGACCGCAATCGTGGTCATGGGCGTCTACATTGCGGCACTGTTCGTGTTATATGTCTTCTTCCGTATTTACTTTACGGAGGAGCGCGACATTACTCTGTCTGGACCGTAAGGGTCCACGTAGCCATGTGCAAACAGGAAAGCGGATTCTATCGTTTTCGTTGGGCCAACAAGATATAGACAGCAAAAAGACAGCACTTGGCGAGCTAGTTGGCCTCTCTTTCTCTCACACAAAATAAAACACTATCATAGAACGCTTTAAACAAAAACATGACATAGATATGTGAACTGACTGGTGGTCCACTTCTTTGATGGAGATCTCACGATAAGCAAAACTGGGACAAAAGTGTTGACGATGACGTAGCGATATATCCACGCAATTCCTCCCAGTGTGCGGGAACGGGCGAGGTCGTTATTTGAAACCTTCTCATCCTTACCTCGACCGATTTACTATCGACGATACGTGCTCTGTCAGGAAACACGTCAAAGTACAACCCAACCAGCTTCGAAGCAGAAGAAAAGTTTCTATCTTGCAGCCTACTTGTCATAGATAATAACCATACCATCCACCATGCGTCAACGTACAAGTAAAAAAAAAACGGCAACAGCAACAAGTGTGGAGAAATACATAGCAACGTACAGAATAGCAAGCGGGTGATCGATCTCGCCTGTGTCAGCCAAAAAGCCAAGATACGCGTCAGCGAACGGCGACTGGAACAGTTCGGCATGGTCCCCCCGCTTGTTTGCTTCAGTAAAGGCAGCTCGTTGCAGGTCGCGCTGATCCGCGATCTCATCTTCGGCTTGCCAGGGCGTGTCTCCTTCTGGCTTGGCATGTGGTTGTGGCTCATGTTCGGGCTTTATCAGCGCGGTCGCTACGGACAGCTCCCGCAGAACCTGCATGTAGCCTCCTTCTTGGATGATACTCTGTAGTGTCTGTCGCCTGACATTGGGCTGAGGAATCACCGTGGCACAACGCACAGCATATCCAAGTAAATCCACAGTGGTCAGCGCGTTCTGCTGTTGCGATGACAAAATATTTAGCTCGTGAATGAGACCCACAAAATGAGAGACATCTAGTTGGTCCAGCACAGGACATTGCTGCAGCAAGTCAACCATTCGGTCCAGTTGAGATGTGATGGATGCGATTGAGATGCCACGGTAGCTAACCATCGAAACGTCATCAACAAGTCCGGGTGCTGTGGACAAAGTATGTTTAGTCTTAGGATTCTTCACGTGGCCCACATCGTTCATTCCATTTCTTCGTGGGATGGATCCACTTGCAAGCGTCTTCAATTGAGCCAGCGGTGCCAACAGGGTACTCTCCCAAATCGCCGCTGCGTCTTCGATGCCACGCAAAACCGCGTACGTATTTGGACTCCCCATGACATTAAAAAGAGAACGATACATGCCAAATGTACGCATGCGAGCCAGAACAGTCTGCCATAAATCAAGGGTCTCCACACCAAAATCGATCATGAGCTCGCTCAAGCTTCGCCAGATCCATACCTCTTCCTGGTGTGCGTATTGCCGCAAGAGACCGCGAACGAGGGATTCTTTGTTGGCGCGAAGAATAAAGTTGATATCGAACGGCACACGGTGTTCCTCGAAGGTGATCATGTGCTTGCAGTGAGCAATGTATCGCACCATTTCCTTCATCGCCAAGTCGAATGGCACCGCTTTCATCGTCGTCTCCGTGAATGCCATCACGACCTGCCGATGCGATTGCGAGAGGTGAAGCACAACACGAGCAGCTCGAAACTTGGCACGAAACGTTACGCCGGCACGCGGCTTGGCATCGCGAGCGAATGCAGTCAGGTACTCAACCAGTTCACTGCCCTGCTTAGGATCACTGGCAATGGTCACTGCAAGCAGAACGATCCTCTCGATCAGGTTTTCGTCACAAGCACTTCGGCGCTCCTCCTCCAGTTGAGTAAATATATCTTCCTGTTGTGATTTCACGACGACCTCGCTTTTCACGTTGCCTCCATGCGTTGGAGCGACCCGGTCATAAACGGCATTTGTGACCAACAGCTCACGAATCAAGTTGATCCGAAGGTGGCTGGCTGATAGCGTCAACGCATCTGCGACATGGTCTGCTATTGTGTGCAACGCCGTCACAGATCGGTTTGAATCCACATGAACTAAAGCTTGACGATACAGTTCGTAAAACAGTTCCTTCGGCTGGGATATCCGCGATAATAATTTGGTCTCCTGTTGCTCACTGACGAATGTCCGGAAGTGATATTTCTCGAAAATCAACTGTAGCTTGACCCGGATAACCTTTGCCCCAAGACGGGTCACGGCTGCCAACCCTGTGAATGTTGATTTTCCACGTGGTTTACGATTGTTGTTCTTGCCCGGGATGCTTTCTGATGTAGAGGTGACTGCGGATTGCAGAGCAAATTCAAGTGCCCGGTACTTGGCATTGGAGAGTGGAAGGTTCTCAGCCAACCATTCCCCAGCGGTTACCTTGCATTCTGGCGTGCTTAAGTTGGCCAGTACTTCGAAAAGCCGTTCCAACTCAGATGTGGACAAGAGTGTGGCAAGCCGATCGCTAGAAAGGCCAGTGTTGTTGTGATGATCGCTTTTGCAACTTGAGCGAGTGGCAGCAACAACAACGTTCTTCAAAAGGATCATGAATAATTCGTCAGGATCCAACCGCAGAGGCCCCGCAAGACCGGACAAAACCATAAAATTTCGCGTGTTCAGCACGTGGGAAAGAACACTTCGAGGCTTTGACACCAGCTTATGGAAGCATATCATCGAAGTCGGACGCATGGGTTCATCACATTTTGTGTGAGCTTTGTCACCCGATTCCGTACATATTTCCTCGAAAAAAAAGTCCGCATTTTTTGACGTGGAGGGCAACCGCGAACCACGAGCAGCAAATGCCTTCAATACGTGAACAATCTCCACCCTGCGCTCCAGTTCATTGGTTTCCGCAGAAGATATCCGCTCCGATAGTAGGCGAAACACAAAGAGTAGCCGCTCGTAGTCGGTGCCCTCTATACGGGGGATAATCTTGAGAAGCATCGTCACGAGTCGCTGATCATGGATATCGTCCAACACTCCAATGATTTTGTCTTGATATCCCAGACGCGACACCGAGCTCGCGCATTCTTGATTATCCTCAGTGAATTTGTCGTGGTTTAAAAGTAATGCCTCCGCAAACACCAATGCTGGGTAACTGTCATCGATCTGGTAGTGTCGTGTGAATTCGACGATTGTATAATAGTCGTAGTTGCTCTTGGATAATATTGTTGGCACCAGTCGACGAATGTAGTCCAGATCCCGACGGTCGCTCTGGAAGGACTTGTGATCGCACTCAATGCCCAATAGCCTAAGGTAATGCCACCATCGCGCGTTGCCCTCCAACTCCACGCACTGATGTAAGAAAGCGATTTGCTGCCAGGCGCGGGCAGCATCTGAGCCAATTTTTGCTAGTTGTTGAAAACGGTTGAAATCCTTCGCGACATTTTCTCGTGAGATTTGCCGACGAAAGGCGTTAAAGCCCTCGCGTTGCTCCATCGTAAGCATAAGCCTGACAAACAGAGATACATTACACATATGTGAATACTGCCAGTATGAGCTTGGCATCATTTATGGAGGGGCATGCCTAACAACGTACCCCAATGCCAAATGATTATCTATCTGTTGCGATTGAAAAACAGAAGACAGCAGTTTCGCGACCTGCGCCTGGATCACAACAAGTGCGTCCTCAGGAATATGGCGCATGGCTAGCATCACTTGAAGACTCAACAGCTCTGCGTTGTTCTCGACAAGATAAGATATAAACCGCTTGGACGCGACAAATTCGTGCTCGGGTATTCCACTAATACTGCCATTTATCGCATCCGTCAAACCTAGCGCGACATTAGAATGCTGCACAAGCAAGCGATGTTCAGCGACTACGTAGCGCGTGGCAAGAGTCATCGTATGAGTACTCGGCAGGCCGCAGGTGTCCCCTCTAAACCATCTCTCGTAGATACGCCACGAACTGGAAACATCGAACAAATCGGGGCACTGAAGTTCCCGCACCCCATCCGCTTGAATGAACTGGAGCACGTCGTTGAGCAGGGTGGCATTCTTTAACAATAACAAAGTCTCTTCAAACGCGTCGGTATCACAAACGCACAGCGAATACTCCAAGAGTTCCAACGAGAAACTGGGAGCCTTCATCCTCGCTATTTGACTTGGCGTCCTCGATGAGCTGTAGCCCTGCGCATGGCCGTAAATGGTTTCCGTGTTCATCGCCGTGTACTTTGAAATCGATTTCGAAATGTTTGTCAAAGCAGTCGCTGATTGATTGGTTTCTAGGTCGACGCAAAGCCGTGGAGCCATGATCGCGTCACTACGTCTTGCGGCTCTAACCCTTCGTCTAGAGAAAAGATCCCGTGAGTATGCCATCGCGCGAAGAATATCTCCGCTCTCGGCCGCATATTCCGCAACAACTGCTTGAAAGCGATCTGATCTCATCCCAAGGCTACGTGCATACCGATCCAGATTGAAAGCGCATAGGGTCTGTCCGTCATCCTTCTGCTCTTCGCGCGTTCGTGTACAGGGCGACGATACTGTTGTGCTATCACTGTTGCTGTTGCACGTTTTCATCTGCTTCAATCGATTCGAATTGGCACTCCACGTGGTAGATATTACGCGTTTCTTTCCCTTATCGTTCTTCACGACTCCTGTTCCAGGGGCCCTTGCATTAGCCACTGTGGCTTGACCAGAAAACATAACCCCCGGGGTGATTGCCGACCTGATTCGCTGTTCCACCCGCTCACTGTCACGAAGCGTATCAACAGAAACCACCATACCCCACTCCGCTTCCATCTTGCGAACGTTTTGTAAATCTACGAGCAACGCGGCAGTAATCACTCGGCTCGTACGTGGCGAGGACAACTTGTTTTCCATCAACTTATCCGCCTCTGGTAAAAATATTTCAACCATGGCTTCCAGCATGGCGAGCATAAACCACGAAGATGTTTGACGAAGAGCGCGTTTTGTCGCCATCTCTACGGCACCTTGCTGGGTTTCCTCGCGTAGCAAAAGCGAAAGCCCCAGCGACACCACTTCATCCATCACTACCAGCAGTGAGGCGGCATCTGATGCTTGTTTCTTCCATTCCGCCAGAACGAGCTTCACCTGGCTCGAACGCCACGTCAGTTCACTGGTGTGGGTTGCATTCGGCGGAACTTGGAACGTAAGTAGATTCTCAAAGTACTCCAACGCTGCTCGCTCGCGTGACATATAATGATATGCATCCACTAATCGTATAGCGTCAACAAACACAGTAGCTCGTGCCAGATGACACAAGATGTGCGAGATCAACCGTGATCCGCTACGCGAGTCGGCCACTAAAAACCGTTTGATACCGTATCCTGTAAGCATATCTTGAATCTCCATGAAACGAACATGCTCCTGAATATCGGTGTTGATTGTAGCACCCCACTCAAGGGATTTTATCGCGAATGCCTTCACAGTGGGTGAAAACGGAGGAAGAAGAGATTTGAATAGCGTGAGTACCGCTATCGCTCGAGCTTCGACATCTGCTATCTCGTCCACGACAAAGAGAAGTTTGTCTTGTTCGATCGCATCCATCTCAGATGAAGAAGCCACTGCTTCGTACGCGTACTTGCTCAGCACACTATCCACTGGGACATCACAGTAGTGCAAATACGGTCGAACATGGGTACGGATCTCCGCTTGAACTTGTTCAGCAGATGTCACCCGTCCAAGCATCCGCATCGCAATCATTGAAGGTGTGTGCTGCAATCAACACATACGCACAGACAAGTCAGAGACGTAAACTAACTATTAGTCTAACTGCACATACACGTAGCTATATCACAGTGTGTCCAGCACTCACCTCTATGAATATTGCGAGTGGCATCTTAATTTGATGAACATCTTCCAGGTATTTCATGTGTTTAAGCGCTTGACCAAGGTTTGCAAGACGCGTAATAGCGTTTTCCTCATTTGTATCTCCCGAACGCATGCAAAGTGTTGCCCATCGAAGGTTCAAATCGCACGGCTGACCATTGTTAACGTTGGACCGTGCTCCAATGAGACTGCTCAAGTTCAAGGCAGTATCGAGATCGCCATGATCAGTAGAAGCGTGGATGCGGTCAAGAATCCAATCGGTTAGACTATCGATCGAGGCTGCGGCTTCGATTGTCCCAGTTCGACGTTCGGCGAATTGCACAACTGCAGGAATTACGTTGACGCGCATGAATTGTTCGTACACTTGGAATGGGAGGTACTGAGGCATGCATTGCAATAGAGTTCCAATGTCTCGAACAACATCGTCACACGCATGTCGCTTCCATAGTATTGCAACCGAGCGCATCATTCCCTTGGCCAAATATGTTTGCATCATCGTAGGCATATCGGTACTACAAAATGATCTCCATCTTGATCTCAGTTGATATGATTCAGTTGGTATGGAAGAGACCACCAGCAAAAATGTGGTCCATTTGTACGAGACCGAACGAATGGACTCCAGCCATCCTAATATTTGAGGTGGTAGCGATGTCGCTGGTAACTGCTCTTGAAAATGACGGAGGTGGGAGGCGAATCGGTGCAGGTTATTGATAATCTCTCTCGAATCTTCAAGACCATTCCCAATCCCACTCATGCTCACCTGCATTGCTTGCTCCCATTCCATAACCTCCTCTCCATCCAAAAGAAGACGTGAAACATCTATATCCACTAACGATCGAGCCACCGAAGTTGGCGTGGCACCAGCTTGGTTGGTTTGGAGGTCATCTTCACTATCGCCATCTTGCGCGCATTGATTGTGCTGCCAGAATGGGACCATCATCTGCGTTTTCATGTGATCTTTCTCACGGATAGATATCAACACACGTGGACCATCGGTGGCACCAGTGCCAGCACCTGAATCAACGGTGAGGTTCACAATTGAATTGCCTCTCAGATCCGCACACGTGCCGAGCTTTGCGATTCGTTGCGCACGGGGTCGGAGCCTTGAGATCTTGTAAACCTCGATAGTCGAGCGCGTTCCTCCGTCATACCTTCGAGAAACCAGAATTTTTGGGCAGGATTCCTGTTCATTCCCATGCTTCAATAAAACAAATTGCTGGATATGCGTCAGCTCGAGTTGGAATAAAAACGAAAGACTCCACCAGTCCCACCTAGTAAGAAGATGACAACACAATACAAATATATGACGCTAAACATCAAGTATCCAACTCCAGTAATACACCCATGCAAGCATAGCGGATGGATAGCGTACCAGGAGAGGACCCCACGACGTGATTGAACAACGATGCACATATCTTTCGACCCGAATTGCATGTCATCTGTGATACTGCTCATATCGGGTCGTAAGCTGGATGCAGCCGTTCGCTGTGCAACCACCGCATCGAATAGCAACGCCGCAATCACACCAATACGCCACACGTCAGTGACGTGATTCCAACATACTGAAATGTATCCCGCCACCCACCCACCTTAAACGAGTTGTTGGCAGCCGCTGCCGTCACCGCTACGCCCACTCGGACTTTCCACACACTCAGCGCATGCCCATGATTCGCCACAATCACATACAACGCCGACTCGTACCGACGCGCCTACAACAACGTTAGCCGTGTCCATCCTCCACTGGTCAGTTCACTCCAACTTGGGCATATTTATTTTGCCGTTTGTGGATCCGCGCTCGTTCGTGGCAAAGCGTCCACCCACCAATAAGAGCGATTTCCCACCGCGTTGTTCACCCACGTGTGCAGACTGCACCTGTATCATTGTCCCCACAGTTGCGTACCCCGCCTGTCGAGGCCTTTCCACGAGGATCCGCTCCATTGTCTCCAGATGTAGGTCTCCCAGGCGCACCAGTACCCCCGCTCGCGTAACCACCACCAAATCCTGCTGCTCTCGCCCCCTGCTTGACGTAGCAAACGCTATGGCTGTGATGCTGAGGTTCGTGACATGAGCACATCCAACAAACCAACAAATCACCCAGCAAAAGCCACCGACACACGCCACCTACATTAGACAAAGGGATACAAGTAAGCCAGCCCCCCTCCTCCATACAGTGCATCTCTTTCGTACCGATCCGTCGTGGCGTCGCGCGGATGAATGACCGGGTACGCCAACAGCTCATGGCCATCGCACTTAAATATACGCAGCACTCCTTCGTCGTCCGCTACAGCCACGAACCCACCGCAGGTGCTCAACGTAAAGTCCACAATGGCGTGCGCCACGGTCACAGTCACTGCCCCAGGGACCACGACCACCGTGGACTCTGTCTCAGCGCGAGCACGAGGCTTCATCGTCGCGCTGCCATACTCCACTTGTGCCTTTATAGCGGCCATCTCTTTGCGCGGCGGCAAGTTGGTGCGATCCAACAGCGCTCTATGCGGCGCCCTTCCAGCGACACCATCGCCGAGCGCGTGAGGAACCAGGGTCAGACGCCGTGCTCCGGTAAGCACGGCACTCTTCGTGCCGCCGTGAACAGCCATGAAGCGGCGCGGTGTCGCGGTTTCCGTGGCGACGTCATCGGCGATGGGCAGTGCGTACAGCGTATGCACCTGCGTCGGCATGGCCTGGTCGGCCTCGCCATGCACTAGCTCGGCTCGCATTACTCTCTATTATCTTGTTGACTTGGGTGCAACGCGGAAAAGACAACCAAAATGAGCACCAGGATGGGGTGGGAACTCACTTCAAGTTGGTGAAACAGTACAGTTTGCGCGAATGCTAGTGCAAACCAGGGGTACCGCAGTACAGAAGGTGGCCGATTCAAGTCCGAAACGGTCCTTTTTTGCCCTTTTGGCTGCTAAAAATGGAGTGAGATATCTGTGACGTGTGACGAGCAACTGTAGCCTCATCATTGCATGAGGGACAGAGCCTCTGCCCTTATTCACTGAGACCGTCCTGCGCCACATAGCACGTAGGACCGTCTCAGTCGAATAATGAAGGGGGTTCTACTATGAAA